>UESW01004945.1:242148-290472 GCA_900491605.1 Calamus simplicifolius | reverse complement strand
GAAGAAAAGATCGCCTTCATAACCGATCGAGGTACTTACTGTTACCGTGTTATGCCTTTCGGTCTTAAAAATGCAGGAGCCACCTACCAAAGGCTGGTCAACAAAGTATTCAAGGAGCAAATCGGCCGGAACATGAAGGTGTATGTCGACGACATGCTGGTCAAAAGCAAAGAAGCATTACAGCACGTCGAGGACCTCTCGGAGAGCTTTGCAACACTCCGCAAGTATCAGATGAAGCTCAATCTGACTAATGCGCCTTCGGCGTTAACTCTGGGAAGTTCCTCGGCTTCATGGTCTCCCAGCGGGGTATCGAAGCTAACCCTCAGAAGATCCAAGCTCTTCAACAGATGGTGCCTCTGGCATCTATTAAAGAAGTCCAGCGCCTAACCGGGAGGATAGCGGCTCTCAACCGCTTCATGGCACGCTCAGCTGAAAGATGCCTCCCTTTCTTCAAAACACTCCGGTCGGCTAAGAACTTCCAGTGGACCCCCGAGTGTCAAAAATCATTCCAAGATCTCAAGAAGTACCTCGGCTCTTCTCCACTCCTCAGCAGTCCAAATCCTGGCGAGACACTATTCCTGTATTTGGCTGTTTCAGAAGGTGTTGTTTGCTCAGTACTGGTCAGAGAAGAAAACAAGGTCCAGAAGCCAATTTATTATGTCAGCAGGCTACTCCGTGACGCGGAGACAAGGTATAGCCGGATTGAGAAGATGGTGTTGGCCTTAATCACCTCAGTTCGAAAGTTGCGGCCATACTTCCAGGCGCATTCGGTAACAGTCCTGACTGACCAACCCATCAAGGCGGTGGTCCACCACCCGGAGACATCAGGGAGAATGACTAAGTGGGCCATCGAGCTGAGCGAGCATGACATCCATTTTCAGCCTCGTCCGGCCATCAAAGCTCAGGAGCTAGCAGATTTCCTCCTCGAGTGTACCATCCCAGAGGATGGCTCTGCCCCGACTCCCTCGAGAAACCAAAATCTGGCGCCCGGTGGCTCCTCCATGTCGACAGGTCATCCAACGCTCATCGCTCCGGTGCAGGCTTGGTTCTCACCAGTCCGGAGGGGGTGATCTTTGAATATGGCGTCCGCTTCTCCTTCCCAGCCTCCAACAATGAAGCTGAGTATGAAGCCTTGCTGGCCGGTCTCCGAATCGCCCGCAGCCTTAAGGTGGAGAAACTTAATGCCTTCACCGACTCCCAACTAGTGGTAGGTCATGTACGAGGGGAGTTTGAAGCTCGGGAACCGAACATGATCCGATATCTCCAAGAGGTTCGGAGCCTACTCTCCCATTTTCCCGAATTCGAGATTATTCAGATTCCTAGATCTGAGAATGCCTGTGCCGACCTACTGTCTCGATTGGCAACGGCGGAATCTATGGACACCGAGCAAAAATTTCACCTAGAGATCTTAGAGAGACCCAGTGTCGCGGAAGCCGACCGAGTAATGCAAGTTGAGGCCGAGCCATCATGGTTCGACCCTGTTCTGAGGTACCTCAAAGAAGGGTCACTTCCGACCGACCGGAGAGAAGCCAGAAGGCTAAAGCCGTATGCCACCCATTATGTGTTGATCGACGATCAGCTCTACAAACGGTCCTTCTCCATGCCATTGCTCAGGTGTCTTCGCCCATCTAAAGCAGATTATGCCCTCCACGAAGTGCACGAGAGGATTTGCGGCAACCATCTGGGAAGCCGGTCCCTATGTCACAAGGTGCTACGTCAAGGCTACTATTGGCCGACCATACAGAAGGATGCAGACGACCTTGTCCGAGCTTGCAACCCATGCCAGAGGCACTCAAGCATTCAGAGGTCCCCTCCGCCAACCTGGTTCCCATATCCTCCGCTTGGCCCTTTGCCAAGTGGGGGATGGACATCCTCGGCCCGTTTCCGCTCGCCACGGGACAGCGAAAATTTCTATTCGTCGCCATCGATTATTTCAATAAATGGGTCGAGACGGAGGTAGTTGCACAGATAAACGAAGCACGGGCCAAGGATTTCGTATGGAGGTCCATCATCTGCCGTTTCGGCCTCCTGCACACTATAATTACTGACAACGGCAGGCAATTCGACAATCCGAAGTTCCGCCAGTTCTGCGAAGAGCACGGGATCCGTCATCACCTTACCTCGATCGGGCATCCACAAGCCAACGGAGCAGCCGAAGTAACCAACCGGACCTTGCTTCAAGGGATCAAAGCTCGGCTCTCCAGGGCCCAAGGCAGGTGGGCAGACGAGTTGCACCATATCCTATGGGCCTACCGTACCACCCCGAGAATACCCCAAGAGAAACCCCATTCCGGATGGCCTTCGGCACAGAAGTCATTATCTCAGTGGAGATAGGTCTCCCTTCTCTGCAGGTGAAAAGCTACTCAGAGGAAGCCAGCGAGGAGCAGCTCCGCACCAACCTCGACCTGATAGAGGAGGTTAGAGAGAAAGCTCGGATCAGAGTGGCTACCTATCAGCAAAGGGTGGCCCGCTACCACGCTTCCAGAGTCAAAGGGAAAGCTTTCTTGCATGGCAACCTTGTTCTTTAGAAAGTATCTGTCTCCAAACCGCTGGAGCAAGGAAAGCTGGCACCAAACTGGGAAGGCCCTTACCAAGTAGCTGAGATCGTCGGACCGGGGACCTACAAGCTGTAAGATCTAAGCAGGAGATTCATCCCTCGGACCTGGAACTCGGACAATCTCCGCAAATACTACCAGTAGGGTATGCCCTCTGCTCGCTCCCATATATTTTTGTCGACACAATGTTTTATAATTGATGACATAAATCACCACAAGTCATATCACCAAAAATTGCAAAAAGAAACAGGTGCTGCTTACTAATCCTCGACACAACTAAGTTACCTGTTCAGGCAGGAAAATCTCCGAACCTCGGCTGGGTTGAGCAAATAATTCTCCGAACCTCGGCTGGGCCGAGCAACTAATCTCCGAACCTCGGCTAGGCCGAGCAATAATTCTCCGAACCTCGGCTAGGCCGAGCAACAAATCTCCGAACCTCGGCTGGGCCGAGCAAATAATTCTCCGAACCTCGGCTAGGCCGAGCAACTAATCTCCGAATCTTGGCTGGGCCGAGCAATAATTCTCCGAACCTCGGCTGGGCCGAGCAAAATCTCTGAATCTCGGCTGGGCCGAGCAATAATTCTCCGAACCTCGGCTGGGCCGAGCAATAAATCTCTCGAACCTCGGCTGGGCCGAGCAAATAATTCTCCGAACCTCGGCTGGGCCGAGCAACTAATCTCCGAACCTCGGCTGGGCCGAGCAATAATCTCCGAACCTCGCTGGGCCGAGCAACTATTCTCCGAACCTCGGCTGGGCCGAGCAATAATTCTCCGAACCTCGGCTGGGCCGAGTCTCCGAACCTCGGCTGGGCCGAGCAAAAACGAGCAATAATTCTCGAACCTCGGCAGGGTCGAGCAATAATTCTCGAACCTCGGCAGGGTCGAGCAACGATTCTCTGAACCTCGGCTGGGCGAGCAATACTTCTCCAAACCTCGACTGGGCCGAGAAACTAATCTCCGAACCTCGGCTGGACCGAGCGAAATTCTCCGAACCTCGGCTGGGCCGAGCAACTACTCTCCGAACCTCGGCAGGGCCAGGCCATGATTCTCCGAATCTCGGTTGGGTCGAGCAACGAGTCTCCGAATCTCGCTTAGACCTAGCGATGAATTCTAGAAGCCCTGGTTAAAGCCAGAGTGCATAAAGCCCTGGTAAAAACCAAGACACGCAAACCCCGATTAAAGCCGAAGGACTTCCGATAGTCCCTAGAACTTTGGCCGGTTTGAAAAAATGCACGTTGTGCAAATCCACTGACAGACACAAAGTATGCGCCTTCATGCCTCGCTAGGCCCTACACGGTCGCCCACGGGCCCCAGACGAAAACCAGGGAATTCCCCCTGCTGCAAATCCCCAGAATCTTACCAACCAAACGCCTGTCTCGCTCCACGGACGAGATCACGACTCAGCGCGTAAACCAATGGGGGCACCCAGACCCCCCGACAGTTCAAACGAAACGAATGGTTTTTCTATGAGCTAAACGATGATCTCAGAGAGCAAGAAGTTGTCAAAAAATGCCTTTTTTATTGATTGAAAAGGTAGATACAAAAAAAAGAGGAAAGTGGCCCTCGCAGGGACCTAACATCTCCCTCCAGGTGCAGCCGAGTCTTCCAAACGCCGGGACAGCTCGGCGACTCGTTGGTGGAGGGACGCTATCTCCTCCTTCTGCTGATCCACGACTCGGCGCAGAGCTTCAGCCTCCTCACGGAAACGGTGAGGTACTCCTCAACTGCCTTCTCGAGCCGCTCATGGCTTGCGAAGGCGGACGCCAAGGACATAGCGTCAACCAGCATGGCGGTGCGGCCCCCCTGAGAACCTCTATGACCGCCGTTGGACGATTGTCCCCCACCTTGAGAGGCCATATCGGAAGTTGTTTAGAGGCTAACCGAAAGGATGGTAAACACTAGCACCCCGCTCGCCGTATTTATACCCCTCAGGTGGGTATCTCGATCCGTCGGTCATAAATACCGACTCATGAGGATTCGCCACGTGTCGTCGCTCTGACGGGCGCCCACAGGACGCGAGGGGTCGCGCCCCTTCTCGAGGAAGATCGGTAAACGTTGACGAACTGTTCGGGAACTCCACTCCTTCCCTAGAAACAGGGTTCCTCCCAATCTGTTGGGCCCTCACAGTAAATGCCCTCAATACTCCTCCAAGCTGCTTTAAATCGGCCGCCCTTTGGAAAATGCGAAAAAGAAAGAGCGCCGGCACCTGACGATAATTCACTCCCTCGGGAGTGGCCAAATCATAAATGATGGGCGTACCCATGCGCCGCCTGTTCCGCCTTGACACTCCTCACCGAGTCTCACAGGAATCAGGTATCATGACTCACGGTGGCGACTAAGTCATCTCTCCAAGCTCTAAATCTCCGAACCTCGGCTGGGCCGAGTAGCTATTCTCCGAACCTCGGCTGGGCCGAGTAACCATTCTCCGAACCTCGACTGGGCTGAGTAACCATTCTCCAAACCTCGGCAGGGCCGAGCCACAAATCTCCAAACCCCAACAAGGTCGAGTAATAAATCTCTGAGCTTCAGCCAAAGTCAAGGAATATGTTCTACCGCCGAACAATCTCCAAATTTTGTCTGGATTTGGGCGGCTTACGAGCCCCGACTAGGTCGGATAGCGCAGGATCCTCGTCCAAAAACGAACGAGATGTCCTTACGCCTCGTTTCATTACCAACAACAACAACTCTTGGTGCAAAAGAGACAGAAATTAAGAAAAAGAACAAAACTTTCTTTATTTCATTGCCATCAAAACCGATTACAACCGCCTGAGAGGCATTACAAGAGTGTTGAAATGCATAAAATAAAGATGGGTACAAAACTCGGGCAAACTGCTCCAAAGCATCTTCGGGCGACTGTGATGCTCCGGCGTCCGGTCCAACAAATCAGACAAACCACGAACCAGTCGCCCGAGCTGATAATGGGTGGACAACATGGCCCAACCGTTGCGACCAGCTTCGGTAAATAATGATATCTCAGCGTCCCAACCGAGATATCAGGGAAATCGAAAAGGGTGGACGGGACATTACCCCAAACCATCTAACTGAGGGGCCCTCCGACGAGTAGGAAGGAAGCTCGCAGGCCCTAGCACCAGAGCGCTCCCCCAAATCGGGTGTGTACCGCTCCACCTTGCCCAAACTCAAAGGCAAGGTACCTGTGGGCGACACACCATCACCCCCTCCCCATGTGGCGAAAGATTCCCCAGGAGGGCGAGCCCAGAAATCCGGGCCAGGGGAGGAGGAGAAATTCACGCGAGTCATGGGGAGCCCGCGTACACTTCCTTCCGTACGTCCCCAAGGGGGAACCACAAAGGTCACACGGGAAGCGTATATGTGCGCTCTCCATGCGATCTCTGCGGACCTTCTGTGCGCTCTCCATACGATCTGGAGTTTCTTCCTTGAGGGTAAGCCGCCCCCTGATGGCTCCTTCGTCACCCTAACTGTCCGGAGGACAACGATGACTCACAGGAGAAAAGCTCGGTCCTCCTGCTCTAAACCCTAAATAAACAGGCATTGTGTGCGCCTCCATGGTTTACAGTAAACAAAAACTTTGGGATGGCCCAACACAGCCCTCTTTTCCCCTTTTTATAGGCAAAGACGGACCAGGAACAGCTATCAGAGTGAAAAACCCCGGGATTCGAAATGCCAAGCCCGCGCCACGACGTGACCTCCTGAAATAAAAAACAGCGTCCCACGATGCGCGCCGAGCGCGTCGCCCCGGCCATGACGCATGGCAAAAGATCACCTCTGACCCCCGATCTCAAGCTTTAAATGCAGAAGATCGTCCGCCGATCTTGCAGATTCTGGCGGACCTCGGGGATTGTCCTGCGAAAATGACGTCCTCCAATGGCGAATAAACACTTACGCTACATGCCAAGGCAGCCCAGGTCGAGTAAGATCAACACACCACTGGTTCGGAAGGTCTTAAGCGACCTTTTGCTGGCCGCAGAACCGTACCACCCACTTCGGTGAAACGAAAATCAGCCCGCCTTGAAAAGACAAAACGCTGACAGAGGTAATAAATGGATGCGAAGGCCAAACCCACTCTATACCAGGAAGAATAAAGGGGTGACAGCGAAGGTTCAACAAACCCCCCTCTCGTTTCGGCGAAGGCAGGACTACAGTCAGGCTACTGGCGATGTAAATCCCCTCGGCCCTAGCCAAGCCATTTTGTCCCTCGGCCCTAGCCGAGCGATCTTGTCCCTCGGCCCTAGCCGAGCCATTTTGTCCCTCGGCCCTAGCCGAGCGATCTTGTCCCTCGGCCCTAGCCGAGCTTTTTCCCTCGGCCCTAGCCGAGCCATTTTGTCCTCGGCCCTAGCCGAGCTACCTTTTCCCTAGCCGAGCTACCCCTCGGCCAAGCTATTTCATTCTTCGGACTTAGTCGAACCACTGTCATTCGGCCTAATCCGAATTAAGTCATCTCTCAACCTCCCTTCAAACCAAGCCATGTTGACATTCGATTCTGCCGTCAGGGCTATCCCTGTGCCTTGGCCTCGACCAGGATATTCCTTCAAAACTCAAGCCCGAGAATCAACAAATGGCGCTCATAGTCAGGACTAAAATTAAAGGCAAGAAAGCTACGGCCAAGGAGGACAAAAAACAAACAGCTGATCCATTTATCAGTCTTCAGTCGAACTACAAAATAAGAGAAAGGAAAAAGTACATACGGACCCCTAGGAGTCACGACTTGGGGTCAGACCCAGCACTTCCTGCGGCAGCATCAGTAGGGGCATCGCTTGGCCCCCCCTTCTCGAAGGTGTCACGACGGGATACCTCGGTAACCGCATCATCTCCCAGAATAGCTTCGAGGTCGACATCAGATATTTCTCCATACGTCCTCCTCGACCCCCGGGTGTACGCTTCATAATGCTCGGCCTCCAGGCAAGACAGGTCCAGGTCAGGGTAAGCCTGGGCAACCTTAGCCCGCGCCTCATCTTCGCCAAGTTGAAATGCATCGGCACAGGCCGCCCTGCGTTCGTCGGCAAATTCGGTAGATTTCTTGTACTCCTCCACCGCCGAAGAGGCCCGCGCGTTAGCCTCGGATAATTGCTTCTCCAATTCGGAGATCCTTCGGTGCCTCGAGGCCGCATCCTCCCCGAATGCCGCCAACCGCCCTGAAACTCCTGGCTCGCTCTGTTCAACTGCAGACAAAAAGCCAAATAAAGCGGAAGCCGAAAGACCAAGATGGGTAAAACAAATGGTACCCTACCTGCTCGTCCCGCCGAGCTAGCTCGCCCTCCAGCACGTGGACCCTATTGAGAGCCCTAGACTTGGCCGATTGGGTTTGACGAAGGCTCTCTTTTAGCTCGTCCACCCGGGACTGAGCGTCCCCAGTCTCTTGATGAGCGTAGTCGAGCTC
Source organism: Calamus simplicifolius (assembly GCA_900491605.1). Lineage (NCBI taxonomy): Eukaryota > Viridiplantae > Streptophyta > Magnoliopsida > Arecales > Arecaceae > Calamus > Calamus simplicifolius. The sequence goes on along the minus strand of UESW01004945.1, from coordinate 282,562 downwards.
GTCAGAAAGTCGAGCAGCTCGCTCATCCGACCATTTTAGCCGATCCTTTGTATCGGCGAGCTCTTTGTTTAGGCGGATGAGGTGGTCCTGCTGCCGCGGCACTTATGCTCTTCCTCCTCAAGCCTTTTGCTCCAGCTGACTTTATCTTCGGCATGGCTGGCTTTCAGCTGGTCCCACCTCTTATCGAAGAACAGTTGCATGGTTTTGACCTTGCTCTCGTGTTCCGCCCTGGCCTGAGAAAGCTCCAGACTAGCCTTCTCGGATTGCTCACGGAGGCTTTGGAGCTCGCCAATCTGTATGGCGAGTTGAGAGGCTCTTTCCCTCTCAACTGCAAGAATCCTGTGAGCCTCCCCGAGCTCCCTCTGGAGTTCACCAACCTGTATGGCGAGCTGAGGGGCTCTTTCCCTCTCAACTGCAAGGATTCTACGAGCTTCCCCGAGCTCCCTCTGGAGGACCACCAGGGCTCGAGAGAGTTTGTCAGTCGAACCCGCCCTCTCCTTGAAGTGATCAGCCTCGTAGCGGGCCCGAGCCCAAGCTCCAAAGCCAGATGCAAGCGCCATTTCAGTGCCCTCATAATCAGGGCACTCTGCAAAAAAGGATTACACGCATAAAAGACATAGTCGAACTAACCGACTAAAGACCCAACTTCGGTGCGACAACCTACCCGAGACGCGTAGTCTGTGGCGATCCTTGTGAGAGCAAGATCGTCAATCTCGGGAAGAAGAAAAGCCTCACTCGGCACCCCGGTGCGGCGGAAGGCTATCTCAACAAGGTCCTCCGAATGACCCCCTCCTGTTGAGGAACTCTCCTCCCCTTGGAACGCGGACCGCATCAGAGCGGAGAACCTGGCGCTCACTTCCGGGTCACGTGAGTGGAAGTGCCCAGGGAGCCAGCCAGACACCCGCGACCCATGAGCTTCTCGATAGGCCAGCTTCCGCCACCAGGGCCCTCGCTTGAGAAGCTTCGGGCGTTTCGACTCCGGCGAGGAGAGCCCCAGCCAGAGCATCCCCTTCGCTCGCCGGCTCCCCTCCTTCTCCTTCTTCCTCTTCTTCTGCTTCTATCTCCTCAGGAATCCCCCTGTCCACAACAGACTCTTCAGGAACTTCAGCTCCCCCGGAGCCTCCTGTGCCTCGGCGGAAGGCCCTTCACCAGAAAGCCCCCGCGAATTTCGGTCGTTGGTTCGGCAGGTTCGGCCATCTCCTCGTCGCCTGCTGGCTCTCCTACCAGCGACCCAGGCCAAACCTCAGCAGCCGCAACCTCTTCCCCCGCCTCGATGGAAGCGGAGGTCGCTCCCACCTCCTCCTGTAACCTCGCCGAGCCACTGGCCTCCAATGAGGGAGACCGAACCGCCTCGCCCACGGGGGCCCCCAAGCCAACGGCGTTCCTCCTTCGCCATCGTCAGACAAAACAACAACAGGAGGGAGAAATCTTAGTAGCCTCCTCCGAAACCCCCGCAGCTTCCCGGTCTTCACCTCCGGACAGACCCTCCTCCAGCACCGAAGGGTCGTGCACCGCCGAAACTTGATACCTTCGGCCTACGGCGACGAGGAGCACCGGTCATCACCGTCTCCCCCGATCCCCCTAGAGCGGGAGCCAGAAGGGCGAGACCTCTTCTCAGACCGATGCTTGCTGCTGGAGCCAGATATCCTACGGCGCTTTCCCAGCTCCTCCCTCATCTGATCTGCGAGCGCCGATCTTTCGGCTGTGAGGGCGGTATAATTCGCCCGTTAGTTCGCACATAAATCAAAGATGGAGCCATGCTAAACTATTGACCACGAAGTGATACTCACCGTGAGGATCGATGGAGCTCAATCCGGCCACGAAGAGAGCGTCCTCCGATAGGAGAACGCTGGCTGGAAGCGCCCGACTGCCGCGCAGCACAATCAGATCCCTTTTCTCTAACTCAGTTAACTTGGGTGCGCTTCTGGATCCTTCACGTACTGCCCCCATACTCGAGGAAAATCTGAACCAATATTTCCCTCGACTATGAAGAATCGCGACTTCCACTCCTTTATCGATGATGGGTTATCCGATACCATCTTGAAGGATCTCTGGGGCCGATGTAAGGCCATTCTGAGGCCCTCCCAGAAACCAGATTGAAACACACCCTAAATATCGAAAGGATCGCGGTCACCCCGAGGCGCTTGCACAACTAGATAAACCCGATGAGGTTGCGCCAACTGTTGGGAGCCACCATGGTGAAGCATATATTGTAGAACTTCATCACCTCCCGCACCAACGGATGAAGAGGGAACCGGAGACCTGCCCTCAAGCTTTCCTCATAGCAGAATGCCCCATCCCCTAATCCGGATGTCACCCTGTCTTCAGCTGTCGGGAGCAACAAGACAACATCCTAGGGGATCTTGTACAGGCGGCGTATCCGTTCCAAATCTGCTAGGTCACATCTGAAGCCTGATCACTTGGGCTCACCATATCTTCAATCGTGAGAGACGCTGAGCAAGATCGCAGTAAAAATGGAAAGATGAAGTTCTCTAAGGGAAAGCGAAAAGGGCACTATGAATGGAGATAGCGCCGCCACGGCTCCATTTTTTCCAAGTGAAACTGCCTCAGGGTGAGGGGGAAGCGTCTCAACCTAGGCATCCGGAACTGCCACTACAGGTGCCATGAAAATCGAGATTTCCCATGTGGTGCTTCCCCAGCTGTTACCTTCGCCCCTAAGGAATGACGGATCCAACTCGAAAAAACAAAGCGACCCCACCACATTAATTAGGGCATCATTGCATGGGCAGTTAATTGGATGTCCCCTCGTTCGCAACGCGCCACCCAAGTCTATACTCCCTACGCCCGAACCTACGCTTCGAACTAGGGAGTGGAGGGCATGTGTTAAGGGGTAAAATTGCCATTGCATTGATAACCATGCGAAGGGGCTAAGATCAGCCCCATTCCCCCGCCCGCTACGTTACGCCTATGAAGAACGACCCAACTAATGTGGCCCGACGGGCCGAGCAACTTATGGTTCGGTTCTACCGAGCCATCCATAGCTCGGCCTCCCCGAGCTTCCATAGCTCGGCTCCCCCGAGCTTCCCATAGCTTGGCTTCCCCAAGCTTCCCATAGCTCGACTTCCCCCGAGTTTCCCATAGCTCAGCTTTCCTGAGCTTCCATAGCTCGGCTTCCCCCGAGTTTCCCATAGCTCGGCTTCCCCCGAGCTTCCATAGCTCGGCCTTCCCGAGCTTCCATAGCTCGGCCTTCCTGAGCTTCCATAGCTCGACTCTCCCGAGCTTCCATAGCTCGGCTCCCCCGAGCTTCCCATAGCTCGGCTTTCCCGAGCTTCCATAGCTCGACTCCCCCGAGCTTCCCATAGCTCGGCTTTCCCGAGCTTCCATAGCTCAGCTTCCTGAGCAATCCATGACTCGATACTCACCTCCATGGAACCCGGCGCGGGAGAGCCTAGGCCTATCGTAACAGAATCCCAAACAAAGAATCATATTGAGGAGTGGTCTAGGATCTAGAATAGCGGCCTAGGACCTATGCACTCATCAGAGCTCAGGTCATCAGGGGGCCCTCCCAGCCATCGATCTTTTAACAGACAAGATACGGATCCCACCGGCTTCATAATAGATTGATTCGAATCCCAACAACCTTTGAACCTTCCAGAAGGCGCTCAAGGTCCAGGTGATTGCCTATAAATACGACATTCCCAAATTTTCTCAGGTATGCGCTCACAGCCCCTGGCTCACTCTCACTCTCACTCTCCTCCACTGCTCGTCGGTGCTCCCATGGAGCTCCCGATTGGCCACCCCTGGAGAGACTTCTCGGAGAGATCCCTCTCCCCATTTTTTGTTGATCATCGATCCCCACTGACTTGAGCGTCGGAGGGTCTTCCGCGGAGGGCCACCCCCAACGCCTCTCGTGCGAGGACTTCTGTGCAGGTCCGCCCAGACCAGGAGACCGACAGCGCCCGAGTCGGAGAACAGATCCCGGCGGCAATAATAACGCATATAGCACTTGGGATAAATTATGAAACATTATTTCTCCGCTGCTTGGGGGAAGGCGATGGATCGTTAGAATATAAGAGGGAGCAGTGAGGAGAGGAACAGAGATCGGACACAAGAGTCGTCTCACGTCCAAACCATCGATCGCACCCGCTAACTCAAAACGACATGAGAATAGATCGAGATTAGAACTCGGATTTCAGAGTCCAGCAGCCATAGCCCACAATGGATCAGCAACTAGCATAGGGATTAGGAAAACAGAGAGAAGAAGATCCCAAACAAGATAAAAAAAATTAAAAAAAATGAGAAGAAATATTGATTAAATTAAATTCTTGAACTTACATCCGAATATAACTTGGGACTTATAAACGGAATAAATGTTTGTATCTAAATAGAGTAGGACCGGGCAGACAATTTAGAAATCCCAATGAACTTTAATTTAAAATCTTAGCACAATTATTAATCATCAAGAAATAATAAGAAATTGAAGTTGGGCTTTAAATCTAAACATACTTACTCTGATACTACATGTGATGCGGGATGTACCATGCAAGAGATTAACGTAGAGCAATGATTCATATTTAAGGTGTTTTACTTTCCGAAACGAGTAAGAATAAACTAAGGTTGAATATGCGAAGAGTAAAGTAACTACCCGCAGAACACGATTCATTAAGTAATAAAGAAAACAAGATCCTAGGGTTGAGAAACCACTACTTAGAATATGCTCTTTCTTCAACAAAATAGAACTTATGAGAAAGAATGTGTCTGATTACCAGGCAATGATGGTCTTTGTCCTAAAAGATTGGATCACACACTCTCGAGATGAGCATCTAGAAGATGAAGCTATGCTACTACAGATGTTTCGGCTTTCCTTCAAATGGTTCTAGAGACAAGGACTTCATCTAAGGATCTTAGTACCTTGATGTCTTAGGGCGGAATGCTTGGAACAAGTGTTGAAATGAGTATTTGTTGGGCCTCTCACCCTCTCCCTCATGGAGTGTCAATGATCAGGAGCACAGAAAAATAGAAGAAGAAGACTCTTTTTAATTAATCATTAATTGTTCTTTACAAGAAGAATGGAAAGGTTTTTATAATAAACCTAACCCTTGAATTACATCAAAAAGAAAAAGAAAATAAGGATGTCATATTATTTTCAAATAAGGAGATATGTGGCATCTTGAAACAAGAGAAAGAGAACAGGGGATAGCTTTCCCAAATAAGAAGATAGGCTGCATCTTAAAACAAGAAAAATAGATCAGGGGATAGCTTTTTCAAATAAGGAGATAGGTGACATCTTAAAACAAAGAAAGAGATCAGGGGATGACGCTATATTCTACTTTTCATAAGGAGTGGGCGGCAAGTCACCTTCCATAGGAAGCTTATTTGCTTCCTTTTATATTGAGATAACTTTATAAAAATCTTGGGATGCCCTAATTGAGTAGATGATGCCTACCTTGATTGAAATTTCATGTGGGGGTGGTGCACTGAATATGGTCCTTTATGTCTTGGATCTTCAACTTCTTACATTTTGCCTTAATAAATCTTGACTTGACTCAAATAAAATTACTAGACTCATACTTAACTCAAATAAAATTATTAGACTCATACTGACAAAACGTACTTAAAGTCAAACCAAAATAAAGTAAGAAATTTATAATGACTCTCGACTCAAATGAATTGATAGGAATCAAAAGTCTAACTACATCAATCAGAAATCCATAAGGAGCTCAGTAACCTCTGTCTGATCTGGTGCTGCATCAATTCTCTCGAGATAGAAGGAACTCAACCTTGTTGAGTAAGGGTCAATCCAGCTCTGGTACTGCTCCAATAGGTCTGGGTCGAGGCACTATAGATCCTCTCGAGTGATCAACAACTTCTCAGATTTTGGTCATTCTTGCCAACGAACTAAATAACGTTGGTAGCCTTTATTCTGGATAATAATAGCTTGGTCATCCAGGATACGCTCAATCCTTTCTACCCTCCCAGGTAAATTTATTAATGGACACTCAGGTATGGGTTGCTCTCAAGAATAGATTCGGGTCCAAACGGCTCATTAGGTATCATTGCTGGTTTTCCCATACTCAACTAGGTCTGAGATATTAAAGTTGAGCTAATACCAAATTCATGTGGTAACTCGAGCACATAGGCATTAAGTCCAACTTTCTTTATTACTTTGAAGGTCCAGCTCCATGGGCATGTAACTTTTTCATGGTCCTCAAGGAAACTGCTCAGGTCTAAGCCTAATCATCACATAATCTTCCTCAGCAAATTCTTTAACTCTCTTCGGAATTAGCCATGTTTTTATAAGTATCATTACTCAAATTAATCTTATTGATAATTTTCTTATGCAAATCTCTAACATGTTATGCAAATGATTCACTAACTCAGAGACTCATGCATATATGGGCAAAGAAATTAGGTTTATGGGTCTATTAGGCTTATAACCATGAACAATCTAAAATGGACTCTTGCTTGTAGTCCTATTAACTAAACTGTTGTAGGCGAATTCGGCTCTAAATAACAAAAGGTCTCAATTTTTAGTGTTTTCACCTACAAGACATCTCAATAAGTTTCCAAGGATTGGTTCACTACTTCAGTCTGGCCATCGATTTGAGGGTGATAGAAAGTAGAAAATTTGAGCTTAGTCCCTAACATATGCTAGAGGGTTTTTCAAAAGTAACTCGTGAATTGGACATCCTTATCAGATACAATGGTTTTTGGTAGGCCATGTAACCTAACCACTTCATCTAAGAAAAGTTTGGCCACCTTGGAGGCATCAAAAGCTTTGGAACATGGTATAAAATGAGCCATCTTGGAGAATCTATCGACCACAACATAGATTGAATCATGTCTCCTTTGGGTCTTAGGCAATCCTAACACAAAATCCATACTAAGGTCTTGCTAAGGACAATCGAGCATAGGTAACGGGGCATAAAGGCTAGTGTTTTGCTTTTGCTGTTTGGCAACAGCACAAGTTCGACATCTAGCCACAATCTGGATGACATTCCTTTTAATACTTGCCAATAGAACTGGTCCTCAATTGCTAGAATGGTCTTATTCCTACCGAAATGACCAGCTAGACCTCCTGCATGGGTTTCCCAAACTAAAAATTCTCTAAGGGAAGTCTTGGGAATACACAACTTGTTGTCCTTAAAAAGGTAGCCATCCTAAAGGGTATACTCACTATGAGAACTAGATGGTCCTTGTTTCACAGATAGATAGATTTCACTAAAGTCGGGACAGGTCTTATATTCTTCTTTTAGTTTGTCAAATCCTACGACTTCAGTCCTAACAGAATTCAAGAGCATGGATCGACGGCTAAGGGCACCAGCGACCTTATTTTGTAGTAACAGCATGGTGTTTCAACACAAAAGTGTAAGCTTGAATATATTATGCCCACTTACCATGCCTAGGGTTTAGTTTCTTCTAGAAATTAAGGAATCAAAGTGCCTCATGATCAGAGTATAAAACAAATTCCTATAATAAATAATGTCTCCAATATCTTAGGGCTTGAACTACCACGTAAAATTTCTTATCATAAGTTTAATACCTAAGCTTAGCCTCATTCAATTTCTCACTAAAGAAGGCTATGGGATGATTTTCTTGACTTAGGACTCCTATACCCACTCCAGAAGTATCACAAGCAACCTCAAAGACCTTTGAAAAATCGGGTAACCTCAAAATGGGTGCTTGAGACATCTTTTTCTTAATGTCTAGGAAAGTTTTATCTGCAGCTTTAGTCCATTCAAAGGTTTCCTTCCTAATGCAATCAGTGATGGGTACAACTATAGAGCTAAATCCATGAATAAATCATCTATAGAATGTAGCAAGGCCATGGAAGCTACGCACATCGTGTATACTAGTAGGTACTGGCCACTCAACTATGGACTTAATCTTTTCCGAATTAGCTGATACTCCTTCGGAGGTTACTACAAATCCTAGGAAGGTGACTCTATGGGTCAAAAACTCGCATTTATTCAAATTGGCATAGAGACTATTTTTCCTAAGGGCTTGACAGACTTGTCGAATATAGCTTAGGTGGTCTTGTTTAGTCCTATTGTAGATCAAAATATCATCAAAATAAACCACAATAAATTTTCAATGAACGTTCTTAGAACTTGGGTCATGATCCTCATAAAAGTACTAGGAGCATTGGACAATCCAAAAGGCATCACTCCCCATTATAAAGACCATCCTTAGTCTTAAAAGTTATTTTCCACTCATCCCCAGGTCTGATCCTCACTTGGTGATAGCCACTCCTAAAGTCAATATTAGAGAAAATAGTTGCTCCAGCCATCATATCTAGCATGTCATAAAATGGAGAATAGAAAAATGACACTTAACTGTTATTTTGTTAATGGCTCGATTATCAATGCACATCCTTCAAGTGCCATCTTTCTTGGGGGTTAAAAGAGTAGGTACTACACATGGACTCAGACTTTCCCTAATAAATCCCTTCTTGAGGAGTTCTCTAACCTGTTTTTGTAATTCTAAGTGCTTAGTGGAATTCATCCTATAATATGGAAGATTAGGCAAAGTGGCTCCAAGGACTAGATCTATAGTATGTTGTATGTCCCTTAAAGGTGGTAATTGATCAGAAAGTTCTTCAGAAAATACATCTTAGAACTCTTTCAAAAATTCTACTATCTCCTAAGACTATTCTTTTTGGGTTTGATCATGAATTTTCTAATAGTTAAGATCCAAATCGGTGAACCCTCAGTGATCTCACGCTCTAGTTCTTTAGAGCTGATCAGATTTAATCTCGATTCTTTTCTTTCAGGTTATAGATTCCCTCTTAATATGATCCTAGGTGGAGTTAGGTTTATCACAAACTTCTTTCCATGATGATTAAAGGAGCAAGAGTTGGATCAACCATACAAGATAGCATATGGTCATATAACCAAGGTCGACCTAAGATGATACCGCTAACTCCCATAGGAAGGACATCACACCATACCTTTTCTTGATAGGATTGCAGTTGGATCATGATTTGCATCTCAGTTTAATGGGATGGAAGTTGAGTCTATCCAGGATACCTTATAGAGATTGGGATGAGGAACCATAGATAAACCTAGGGTTTTGACACTACTGGTTGAGATGACATTAACACAACTTTCGCTATCTATGGTGATCTTACATACCTTTTTCACTAATTTCACAATATTTGCAGGATATAGGTCCTACGCCAATCCTCTTATTCTTTGGTTTGGGTCAAGATACATCTAACAACTCCTAATAAATCAGATGACTCAATAACTTCCTCATCTCCTTCATATTCATCCACTAAGTGTATTCCAGCTTCATACACTTCTTCTTCATGCTCATCATAGGCTTGGGATCTTCTTCCCCTAGTTTTCTTATGTGTAGGGATCGGGTTGGGCATTGACTAGCATAGTGTCCCAATTTATGATATCTAAAACAAGGAGCATTAGGATTAGGCTTTCTCTGAACTTCAAGTGACTTATCCTTATCTTTCTTATGGGTCAATGGGGTGCTAAAAGTAGGTCGGTTTGGGTGCACTTGACTAGACCCTAATTTTTATTAGGGTACCATTCCTAGTGGGTGCAGGTCGATGGATTATTAGTCCCCTTTGGAATCTCTGTAGTTTTAGCTATCTGATAAGCTGTTCAAGATCATGGACTTCTCTTAAAAATAATTCTCTTAAATGTCTTCACGTAGTCCAGCCCTAAATCTAGATAGGGTCACAGCTTAGATTCATCTATGCTACACCTCATGACATATTCGTCAAATTTGGCTATGTATTCAGATACGGTCTTGCTTTCCTAACTCAGCCTTTGCCATTGATCTAAAAGTCTCTGATGATAGGATATGGAAAGATACTTTTTCCTAAGCTTAAGTTTCATGGCTCTCCAAATAGCTATGGGTATGTCTCCCCTTTGCCTAGTTATCCTTTCAACATTTCTTCAGTATAGTCTAGCTTGGCGAACTAACCTGAGTTTAGCAAACTTAAACTTTCTCTCTTCAGACATTTCATACCACTCAAAGTACTAGTCCATATCTTCTTCCCAATCAGTGTATACCTTAGGTCAAGACTTCCATCAAATGTAGGTGCTTCTAACCTGATGTTCCTAATGGCTCTTTCCTCCAAATCCATAAAGTCTTGGTATGGGCATCTAGGGTTATGTTCAGGGGTGAGATCATGACGATGGGCTCTTGGACCAAGAAGAGTTGGTCTAGGTGATCAGGTCAGTGTTGTTCAATTGGTTTTCTTCAAGGGTCCCGATTCGCTCTTTCATTTAGTCAAACCTATTGTTTAGTTGTCTAAATTGTTCAGTCATGTTCTCATTAAAGTTTCAAGATTGGGATCCATGATGTAACTTGGTTGTGTTTGGGGATGTTGGTAATGAGCTCCTGATCTGGTGGTCATGCAACACATAAATTCATTCTAGGGTTTCTAGATCTAGAAGCTCAAATAGAATGAATCAACTCAAATAACAATCAACTCAACAATTATCTTTCCACTGGCCAGGTAAGAGGTGGGGTTATGGGAGGCTCCTCCGCTCTGGCAGAACCTAATTAGAGACCACAAGTCCGCTTAAGGCGTTTGCTGTTTGACCCCTAGTCCTAAAACACTTTCAAGAAATAACTGAAAGATTGAGTGCACCAGTTTCATCACAATACTTGAAACTCAACCATGTAGGTGTCCCTAGCTTTGCGTTAGGTTTCTACTCAATTTTAATTAGGTTTGGGATCGAGATGAGGGTGATGTTTTGGGCCAAGGAAAGTGATGAAATCCTTTCCTTACCTGAGATAGAGAAATTGCCCTTAAGTAAATTCAGTGATGCATGCACACACACATGAAAACCTAATATGCAGATATATATATATATATATTTATTTTATTATTATTATTATTATTTTTTATATTGTATATCTAAAAATAAGAAAAAAAATATAGATTTAATAAAGATTAATTAGATGACTAGAAAATTTAGCACTATGCATGAACATGTCCTAGCCTGCTCCGATACTAAACTAATGTGAGATGTACCATGCAAGAGATTAATGTAGAGCAATGACTCATATTTTAAGGTGCTTTACTTTCCGAAACGAGTAAGAATAAACTAAGGTTGAATATGCGAAGAGTAAAGTAACTATCCGCAGAACACGATTCACTAAGTAATAAAAAAACATAATCCTAGGGTTGAAAAACCACTACTTAGAACATGCTCTTTTTCAACAAAAAAAACTTATGAGAAGGGATGTGTCTGATTACCAACAATGATGGTTTTTGTTTTAAAAGATTGGATCATATAGCTCTCGGGATGAACACCTGGAAGATGAAGCTATGCTACCATAGATGTTTCGGCTTTCCTTCATGGTTCTAGAGACAAGGAGGACTTCATCTAAGGATCGTAGCACCTTGGCATCTTAAGGCTGGATGCTTGAAACAGGTGTTGAAACAGGTATTTGTTGTGCCTCTCATCCTCTCCCTCATGGTGTGTTAATGCTCAGAAGCATAGAAAAATAGAAGAAGAAGACTTTTTTTCATTAATCATCAATTATTCTTTACAAGAAGAAGGGAGGGGTTTTATAATAAACCTTAACCCTTGAATTACATGAAAAAAAAAGAAAATAAGGGCATCATATTATTTTCAAATAAGAAGATAGATGGCATCTTGAAATAAAAGAAAGTGATCAAGGATAGCTTTCCTAAATAAGGAGATAGGTAGCATCTTGAAACAAGAAAAAGAGATCAGGGGATAGCCTTTTCAAATAAGAAGATAAGCGACATCTTAAAATAAGAAAAAGAGATCATGCCGCTATATTTTGCTTTCCATAAGGAGTAGACGATAAGTCACCTTCCATAGGGGGCTTATTTGCTTCTTTTTATGTTGAGATGACTTTATGAAAATCTTGAGATACTCTAATTGAGTAGATGCACCTACTTTGATTGGAATTCCATGTGGGGCTGAGGTGGCGCACTGAATATGATCTTCATGGTCTTGGATCTTCAACTTCTTACATTTTGACTCAATAAATCTTGACTTGACTCAAATAAAATTACTGGACTCATACTTCTACAATGAAATTATTGGACTCATACTGACAAAACTTGATTGTAGTACTTAAAGTCAAACCAACATAAAGTAAAAATTCATAATGAATCTAGACTCAAATGAATTGATAGGAATCAAAAGTCTAACTACATCATTCAGAAATCCATAATGAGCTAAGTAATCTCTATTTGATCCTGGTGCCCGCACCAACATGTAAGGATTTATGATCGCACATATAAAATTTAGAATATTAAAAAATAAGTAAAATCCATTACCATGCTATGCTATCTTGAGATCTTTTCTTCTGTATCATCAGTTCTTTCTTTCTTTTTTCCACTTTATATTATCATTCAATGGAGTTGACAATCCTCTAACTAATCAAAATTAGAATTGAATTAAGATGAAACTGAGACCAGACCATAAAAATAAAATAACTATTATGCAATTGATGGTAGCTCATATTGAATTTAAATCTTACACATAACACTAAAGATATATTATGAAACATTATTTCTATGGAGATATTTATATATAGGCACACTAGCAATGCATCGATTAGGATAATAATTATCCTAAGCTCTTTAATGTGTCCAAATGGAACCTAAATAGGCTATACATAATTGAATAAAAATAATAATTTTAAAAATTATAGATTACAATAAGTTTTTCTTAAATTTGATTGATTTACATATTAATCTTAAATTTTTTTAAAGCTTTAAAAATAGTAAATTTATATTTTATTCTAAAAATATTTTTTATTCATCATTAAGTTGTCAGCATGTGATGGTTTCATGACTACAATTTTTTAAATAATATAAAAATTATCCTTTAAATTTAGCTTTTAAATCCAAATGAAAGTAAAAGTTATCATAACTTCATAAGAGTAAAATTAATTTTTTTTACTTAGTAGCGTTAGATGCGCGGAATGAATTTGTGCGTTAGAATGCAAAAGTATAAGGAGTTTTTATAAAAATTTATATTTTTAAGAATTAATGTATAAATGATCAAACTCGGGCTCTAGCTGTAATTTTTTTAATAAAATTTTTAAGAATCCCTGGATAAATAATCCCCGATGTCCCACGGTTGCAGCTGGCACGTGTCAGAGATAAGCAGGCGTCGAAGCTCGCATGGCCGTCCATGCTGTGTATGACTCCCATCATCCATCACATCTTCGTCCAAAAGGTTGCTTACTATTATTATTATTATTATTATTATTTTCATTTGAAAATATTTTTAATAATTTATCATTTGCTAGGATTTTTTATTACGGTTGCCGTCGCGGTTGGACATGGGGCGCTCGCTCTCTGTCTCTATAGGCGACGGTCAAAAACGGAGCTGGAGTCTGGAGAGCGGTCTGTTCCCCCCATCGCATAAAAAGAGAAAAGAGGAACAGTCCCGGATCTCTCACCTCTCCGTTCCGACGAACCCTAGCTTTTCTCCCTCCCTCCCTTACTTTTCCTCGATTTAAACCCTAATCCCCTCCTCTCCGACGGTCCGTGTTGCGCGCCATGGGGTTGTGGGAAGCTTTCCTCAATTGGCTCCGGAGGTGAGATTCGGGAACCTCTCTGTTCTTTTACCCGCGTTCCAAGCAAGTTGATTGCTGTTTATCAGATTCGAGTTCCGATCTGCAGTCGGTTTGTTTTATGTTTTATTTGCATGTTGGGGTGCATTAGGATTATGATGAGATGATTCTCTCTGTTCTTTTGCCCGCGTTTCAAGGAAGTTGATGGCGCTTTCTTGGATTCGAGTTTCGATCTGCAGTCGGTTTTTTTATTTTTTTGGTGCGTGTTGGGGTGCATTTGGATGATGAGAAGATGGTTTTGATGTGCTTAGGGTTTGAATGCGATGTTTCGGGTGTTTTGGATGTTCTTGTTGCGATTTTGTCTTGTTCTTATTAAATTGGGTGAACTAATGAGTCAATAGAATGCGATCTGAATCGAGTCTATGATATTGACCTAATTGGATGGGACCGATGAAAATGAAAAGGAGAAAAATTAAATGTGTCTCTGATTATTTTTTGTTATTTTTCTTGTTGTGTGGTTTAATTGCTAAGGTGGATAGGGATCAGATTAAGGTAAAAAGACGTGGAAATTTCCAGCATATAGTACCAGCAAACTGTAGAAGATGATCATATTATCATTGCCACTTTTATTTTTAAAAAATATGATTTATATTGCATAAACAGTTGATATCTTTACGTTCATTGACTTACTCTATTCATAATTGATTCTGATTACTTGGAACTCATTTTCATGAATATCTAATGAAGCATTCTAGTCTTTTCATTGATAAAATGCAGCCTCTTTTTCAAGCAAGAAATGGAGCTGTCTTTAATTGGACTTCAGAATGCAGGAAAAACTTCACTCGTGAATGTCATTGCAGTATGTATATTTGGATGCCTGCTTATATATGTTCAAGTGCTAGTGTAATGTATTCTGATATTATGTCTTGTTCCATCTGCAGACTGGTGGATATAGTGAGGACATGATTCCTACAGTGAGTGATTTTTTCATTTGGTGGAGCACTTTTAGTTTCTTATTTCATAAACCAACAGCTTTTATTTCCTAATATTATTCGTGCATTGGTTCTTTAGGTTGGATTCAATATGAGGAAGGTGACAAAGGGAAATGTCACAATAAAGTTGTGGGATCTTGGGGGCCAGCCTAGGTTTCGAAGTATGTGGGAGAGATATTGCCGTTCAGTCTCTGCTATTGTGTATGTTTTTTATCTTACATATGTTGTTCTCTCTGCTATTGTACCATCCAATTACTTTTCATGTTAGTTTATTTTGCAGTGATCTGGTTGAGCATCTTTGAGGATAACAAATGCTGAATGATGCAAATCACATCTAGTCTATCCTAGTTTTGCTTCATTTTCTCTCATTTATAGAACCATTTTCCCCCTGTAAACCTTCTACACAGAAAAATTTGTAGAAGAAAAGAAGTTCTGGGGTGGTATATATATATATATATATATATATATATATATATATCCTTCTCCCCTGCTTTTCTTTATGATATAGCTATTAATGGTAGCACATTGTTATAGTTCTTTCTTAGCGCTTTCATAATTCTTTCATAGTTTTCTTAGTTTTCATGTTACTGCCTTAAGTTAAAATCCAACTTCTCCTAGGTTGGCTTCATTCTTATCAATTAAGGTCAAGGTTTGCTATATTGAAAATCGATACTATTTTGGTATTAAACTGGTATGGTCTCATACTGAGCTAGTAGCATAACGATCAGGTGGATTAGGAGGTCCCAACTCATGAAACATTTCGAATTAGGGCAAATTGAATGGTTCAGTTTGATTCTATTTAATATGTTGGTATGGGTAGTTCATCCCTTGTAGCAAATTGAGAAGCCGAACCATCCCAGTTTCGGGCCTATTCGGTTCAGTTCGGTTCGTCCTGAATCATTCGATTTAGGATAATTTGGCTAACCTTGATCAAGACTCAAACTTATATATTTTTCTTATTGCATTATCCTCTTTTCATACTACTTGTCCTTTTATCATACTTTATACTAGGTAGTTCCTAGAGATGCTACATGCCAACTTCATCATCATCATCATCTACACTTACATGTTCATAAATTTGTGGATAAAATTACTTTCATTTATAGTGACATGCGGCAATTACTTAATAGTCCTTCCAAAATTATTCCGTAAGAGAGTTTGGAAATATGTCTTGGGGCCTATCTGAGACACTACTACAAAATCATCTTTAGATATATGTTCTTGTAATATCTATTTCTCATAAGTAATTTTTTGTCCGACTAATTATTTAGTTCTTAGTTGGGAAAAGGCTTAGATGAGTTGAGTTGAGTTGAGTTGAGTTGAGTTAATTATTTAGTTCTTGATCCTCTTAATTTTTGGGGTTAGTTATAATCAATTTGACATGTTCATGTGGGGAGGCAAAGCGGTTTTTCTAAGTTTATTCTTTGGGGCTTTCTTCTATCGCCAAGGTGCCTGGGTTGGTGTTTTTAATCTTTAGCCTTTAGCTGTATAATTTTACTCTGCCCTTGCTTCCTTATAAATTTGGTGCAAGGGACAGGATGGTCCATCTGCACCTTTTTTCTCATCTTACCCATTGGTCTTTTCCAACCAACAATATTTTCATACATGGCACTCATAAGCATCTGCCTAGGTATGGCCATTCGGCTCATCTAGGATCCAAACCGCCAAAAAGCAGTTGTTTGTTCTTTAGACTGTCAGAATTTTAGGGCTGTTATAGCTTGGAAGTCTAGATTTTTGATATCACTTGGTAAGCTTGTTAGCATCTTCTTTTCTACATTGCTTTGTCCCTTCTATTTACACATTTTCCTCATCACCAATATAGCTAAATCTCAAATTTCACTTCAAGGACATGCTTAAGGCTCCACTTCTTGAGTATCACAAAGATGCAAGAGTGCCAGAATCAGTTTGTGTGGAGCTTTGTTTGGCTTAGCTTATCAACACTTGAGATCTTTTATTGGCCCCTTTGACTTATACCAGGCCTTGGGTCAGCTTGGCCTACTTGAGCACAACATAACATGGCTTATCATTCAAAATCCCTTGGTCTAGTATCTTGGAAAATACTAAAATAGTTGGGGGAGGAGAGATTTGCTTAGCTTGGCTTATCTAAGTACTCCAGTTTTGGGTTTGGTTTCTTTTTACTTTTTCTTTGTCTTTTTAGTCTTAAGCTCAGCTGGCTTAATGGCCTAATTGAGTGCATTATCTTATGGCCTATAATTTGAAATCATGTGACCTAGTATCTTAGGGATACCAAAATTGCTACAGCTTTAGTCATGAGCAAATTTTAGTTTTGTAATATACTAGGACTCTTCTAGCTTATTAGCCATACATATTGTGCATGCCTATCCAAATCAAATTCAATGTTGTAAAAAGCACTAGGTGCACTTAAGCACGAAGGACTCTTGAAGCCTAGGCACAAGGCACAAAGTGTAGGTGCACGTCTGAATGAAGTGAGATACACATTTTTGAAATAAATGGTAAAATAATTTATATAAATAAGATTTATAATACATAATAGAATAAAGCTAGAAAAATCATACTAGTAATATATTTAGCTTATTAGTTCAATAGAAAGCCTCTTTTTTTTTAGTTGAAATCTATAGTCTCAATATTTTTCTCTTCTTTCTTACAAATAGCATAATTTTCAGTGTTTCATCTTTTTGTCTTTTAATTTTTAGTTTTTTCATAAAATAAAAAATAATTGTGCATGGGATGGTGCATCATAAAGTCAACACAGTCTAATAAATATGATAGATTTAAAAAATATTATAAATATAGCTTATTACAAAAGGCATGCTTTTCTTATGCTTCAAATCAAATCAAATCAAAAGCATGCATCTTTTTCACCTTATGTATGCCTAAATGAAGGTGCCTTGCCTAAGGTATAAGAAGCGCCTAACCATTGACGAAGGTTTTAAATCTTACGCGTTAGAGGTGCTCCAATTTTTTCATAAAATGGGACATCTTGTGTCTCATTTCGTCTTGATTCCTGATCTAGTTAGCTGTCCCAGTACTTGCTTTGAATGTTATTTTCTTAATTTTTTTTTGTAAAACTTTATTGTTTTATTTGATTGTTAAACATATTTGAACATCAAATGTTATATCTTTATAATAAATTTGATCTATTTAAAATTGATAATATAATGTATTATGATCGAGATTTGACGAGACAGGACGAATGGGATTGGTCTTGGAATCTCTCTATGATGAGATGTCTTGGCTGTCTTAGAGCCTGTCTCGCTAAGATTCGAATCATTGCCCATTGCACCTAGTGCCTTGTGCTTTAGGCACACCTTACGGTATAAGAAGTGCCTAACTCTTGATATCTTGTGTATTGTGCTATAGGCATCTCTAAGGTGCACCTTTGACAACACTGATCAAATTGGTCTTAATTTTTTCTAGTGTATCCTAGTTTGACTTAGATTATTTTGCTAATCAAGCATGATCTGTGGATTAATATTTGTACAAAAGTTAAACATATTAGTTAGACTTGGCCAATAAGTTAAGCTTGCATGTGAACCATGTTAGCTTGCCTTGTTGGTTCCTGATAAAGAATTGCCAACTTAAGTTCAACTCCATGTGCAGGCTTAAAAAAGGAAAAAGGAGGAACATGTTAATTATTGAAAAATACTTTCCATGCTTAAGCATTTCCATTTTTGTTTTATGCTATGTAAGAATGCCCTTAAGTTAATGGAACAGAACTGCAGACTTACTGCTTTTAGAAGTCTGGTAACAAAATAACCTGAATAACCAATTAGAACAAATGGAAAGAAAGAATACAGAAAACCTTGATGATTACTTTTTGGCATAGATCCCAAGTGATACATCAGTGTCCTTGTTCATTATCATCATCTTTTTTGTACTGTTCACATCTTTGGCCAATTCATAATCTTGAGTCTGTGAATATAGCTCTGCTCCTCCAGGTTGTACGCATTATCTTTGTCCTTAAGTGGTAGTATCCAAATAGTTGCCCGACAATGGGCTAAGCATTTCCATTTTTGCTTTATTCTATCATGTAAGAATGCCTTCAAGGTAATGAAACATAACTGTAGACTGACTGCTTTTAGAAGTCTTGGTAACAAAATAACCTGAATAACCAATTAAAACAAATGGAAAGAAAGAAAACAAAACCTTGACGATCACCTTTAGGCAGAGAACCTAAGTGATATATCAGTGTCCTTATTCATTATCTTCATCTTTTTTTTTTGTACTGTTCATGTTTTCAGCCAATTCATAACCTTGAGTTTGTGAATATACATTATCTTTGTCCTCAAGTGGTAATATCCTAAGAATTCCTTGGCAATGGGCTAAATTTGCAGTGTATAAATGATGTGATCAGATTTTTTTCCTAGGTAATTTATTCTTCATATTGGATTTCTGAAAGGTAATTATTCAGTTTACCTCTTGTTGTATAAAGTATCTACTTGATGATATTGATATAGCCTGCATGATAGGCAAGGTGGAAAACTAAAGAGCACAATGTTTTGAGAACAAAGGGCTTATACCGTTTTGTTTCTTCAAATTAAACTATCCTCCTTCATACTATCTTGTGCAATGAAAATGTATTGTGCCCTTGCCAAGAAAAAAGGGGGCTTGGACTGTCTTGAAGGGATGGTAGAGAGGAGAAAATTCTGGTACAACCTGAGTTTATTTATGAGAAAGGATTGAAAAAGACTTGTGCTGAAGAGGACGTGTAGCCCCAATAGGAATGAATTGCAACTAGGGATTCATGAAAGCCTCATCTGACAACTGGAATAAAGATTTTTGTAATGCATTATTCTGCTATATGAATGGCTAGATTAGCTTATGTATAAAGACACACACATTGTTTGTAATTTGGTATGATAGCAATTTGCTGAGAGTGCTTGTAATAATATTCTTCTTTTGTTAGATATATACCCCTATGTGATATTGACTCTCTCTGCAAACATCTTTTTAGATTCCTAACCATTGGAGTGTATCTCAAAAACACAACATTTGTGGATTTATCTATTACCATAATAATGAAGCCTTATCCGATTATTTGTGCCCAAATTTTAAAATCATTTGCCAATCATTCCTTTTAAGGGCCATCTTAAATTTTGCTTAGTCTCTTGCAATCATTTCTCACAACTCTTGTCATTGTTATCTTTTGTCCTTAGTCTGCTTTATCGACCCTTAAACACTATTTTGTCATTGTTATCTTTTGTCCTCAGTCTGCTTTATAGACCCTTAAACACAGTTTTGAGCACTTTTTTTTTTTTCAAGAATCTCTTTCTGTAAGTTGGCATCATCTCTTGGCTGCAACTAGAGTACTCTTGCGCCTCTTTTATCCTATCCATCCCAAATGCAAATAAAAAGTGAAGAGTTATATTGGGTTTATAACAAGTCATAGTTAAAACCTAAAATTAAGAGACGAATTGTACTGTAGCTGAAGATTATCTACCTGCATATGATGAAGATGTGGAGGAGCTATAAAGCTTCACAGAAATTAAGTGATAAGATTGTATCAAGCAAGGTCCATAGAACCGGTACCAAGGATTGGATTGGTACATTACTGGTTTGGTATCAAGAATTGAATTGGTACATTACCGATTTGACATTGTATGATATGTATCCCATATTGAGAAAGGATACCAATATTTTTGCTTACTTTTAGCCTGAAATTGGATAGTATCAGTTGGTATTGGATGGTGAAAGATGATTCCGCTTAGTTTAGACCGGTTCGGTTTATACCAAATTGGATTTCGATACCTTATTAGTACCAATATCAGTCTGATACGGGTTGGTATAGAAGGCCTTGACTATTAAAAAAATAAGTAAAATACTCCCCTTTTTTTTTAGTGTTTAGAAACAAGCTAGCTTAACTATTTGCATTTTTGCTTTTGCTGAAAAGGTGAGACAAGAATAATTTTTGGTTCTTCTCTTTCTAGTTGGTAAAATGCTGTATTTTACATCATTTCAGTTTTGTTGTACATGTCTTACAACCATGATTGAATGGGTGATTTTGCTGTTCTATTTTATTATGGAAGCATCTTTTGCAGGTTGGTTTATTACAGCAATATTATAGAGGTTAGATACATTTGTTAATTTTGCAATAGGAGGACAACTTCACCTATATTTTAGGAGGAGGTGGCAGCACAGCTAGGTTGAAGTTGTTTATTTACTTGACATATATAATATATCATACCATGAGATGCCGTATTGTGGTTTGACGCTAGCTTAGCTTCAAGTTCAAGACATGTCTTTCACCTGTTGTTTATCCTCAATAAGTAATCAGGTAGTATTCTTCTATATTTTATCAGAAAGATATAAAAAGAAGCAGTGAGACTTAAAACTAATCCTAAACTAAACTGTGGAAAATATATAAGAATTTTGCTGTTCTGAATTTTGTATGAATTATGCTCATTTCACATGCTTAACGGATTACAGATTGGTCAATGCTAATGATATTGGAGGAGATATCGGTGAATGCAAATTTTCCATATTTATATTAAAAATAAATAATTAATAAATATAATATAAACTTATGGCTACTTTTTAATGCATTAATTTTGGCACGAAAGATGTCATAATTCCATTAGTTTTCTTTTCTTTTAAACATGCATGTCGAAATGAAAAGAAAGGAAACGAACACACACACTCAAAATAAAGGAATTAAGTTTTAATGAGAAATCTCTATAATTTTTACAAGAAGTGATCCTTAAAAATTCACATTGCAAATCAAGCTCATGAGAAGGTTAGAAAGAAGGTGTTGTATGATTTCAGAATTGGTTTCATTTTGGCATTTTGGAAATTTTATTTTTTGAAAAGCTGCAATCGTAGTTATTTTTTACTGTTTCCACCCTTCATCTTGAAACAGTATGAGGGAATGGGGACAAGGTAGTTTAATCCTTTCCATTCTTATCTGTTTCAGTTGAAACTTGATAACTTTACATAGAACACTGAATTCAAGATGCGGTTGTCAGTGCTGTCAAATATAGGAGAAACCATGACACAGTTAAATACGTGTTTCAGGGGAGTGCTTTGTCCTGATTGTATGTCCGTAATATTTCATTTCATTCAAGAGTTTGAACCACAAGAGCATTTTAATTTTTTCCCAAACCTTATATATGTGTGATTAGTGTACTTGAATTCATATTATCAAACTCTCAAGCAACTCGAAGCTCCGATGGGCACCTTGGGACTACCCATCTTTTCCTTCAGAAAAAATAAAAACTTTCAAGCAATCCTTACCATGGTTACTCACATGCGATGTAACTCCTATGTTTCAATGTACCTATCGTATCCAAGGTATTATGTATAGACTTTTTCTGTTTAGTTTTTTATGTTGCTACCATGAATCCATATCTGGAAATGACAATCTCTTGATACTTGTTCCCTTTGTCTAACAGTATCTAGCAGGCTGATTTTGGGGTGAGCATTTCATGTTGGATTGAATAATAAGATATTACATTTAAATCATATGCCTTGTATGCTGTTGAAACATCATTGCTGGCAACAGGAATTGATTTAAAGGGTCTCAGGAAATACCATGAAAGTGGATGAGAACCAGAATTCCAGAATTACCAAAAAGACAATAGTGATCACCATCTTCCTGTTATTCTTGGTATATACAATGAATTGTTTTCTAATATATTTGTCAAATTCCTTTTATTTTTGCAGGTATGTTGTCGATGCAGCAGATCGTGACAACTTGCCAATCTCAAAGAGTGAACTTCATGACCTTCTAAGCAAGCCGTCACTAAGTGGAATTCCGTTGCTGGTCCTCGGAAACAAAATCGATAAGCCTGAAGCTCTATCAAAGCAAGGTTTGACAGAGGAGATGTAAGTAACTATAATTTACTGACCCAAGATTTCCATTGCCCTCAAGGACCATATAAAAACAATTGATCAATACAAAACTGTTTTGTTTGTTAATCATCATTAGCTGCATTGCAGGGGGCTGAAGTCTATCACTGATAGAGAAGTTTGCTGTTTCATGATCTCATGCAAGAACTCAACCAACATTGACTCTGTGATAGAATGGCTTGTGAAGCACTCAAAATCCAAAAACTGATGATATAGCCTTGTGTGCTCAGATTTTCCTGTTTCTCTGGGTATTGAGGTTGTGTTTGTTTTTGTTGGTGGTGAGTTCAGCACTTGCTAACTGGTGTTCTGATCTTGTCATTGTCCCCTGCTTCAGTGCTGAATGATTTGCCTGGGAGTGGGATGATCGCTGGGGTTTGTTCCAGTACTTCGTTATATTGGAACTTGGTGACTTATGCTTTATGTGTTAGCAGTGATTTGTGTGAAATATATCTATTTGTGCACTTAGACAGTACAGAATAAATGATTTTAATTGTTTTCTTCAGAAATTAATTCTGGATATTTCATTCATGTTGCTAGGGAAGAGGGAATATATAATCCTCCATAATTGGAAACTTACTTTTTTTTTTTTCCCCTTCCCCGTTTCACCTAATTATGTAGGGTGGGTTTAGGAGAGTAAGCCCTTGACAAGAGCCGAGCACAGAAACTCCTATATGGGCTCATTATTTCAGCCAACCAACAAAAGCTCTTGGTTCACAGTGGATTAAAAAGGGGTGCCATGACAACCATAATCCTGAGCATCACAGATGCCAATTAAATAAAGCTTGGGTTAGTAGGTTTATGGAGGTGATCTGTATGCCTACAAATACCATTCTTGTTAGGTTTTTCCGTGTAGGCCTTTAAGTTTCAAGGTCGGTCAATGCATCGCTCTCGTGCGTGCGTGCAGATTACATACTCATAGCCAAGCATCATGACGTTTTATGTTTCGCGTTAACTTACTGTTGCACACGCGCTTCATCCATCTCAAAATGTTGATCTATTAGTAAATTCTTCTGGGACCAAATATCTAAGTCCAAAAAAAAATATTTAGTTTAAAATCGTAATAGAAACTGACACTAGCATGACGTGTGCATTTTGATTGTGGCCTGGGAATTTCACCAAATCGAATTCAAGATTTTCATGTCAGGGTGTGTAATTTTCCCGTACAAATGCACATGGTATTGCTTCAATAATTGACGCATGTTTTACCAACATTTAGTCCGTACTACTGATCGAAATCATTTCAGTTCAAAATAAACTAATGATAGAACATAGAAACATGTCATTGGTTCAAGCGATCTAAATTAATTTCTAGAATTCTTGAATTAGTTCAAACAATGCTGGCGGTAAGAGAAATTGGCCTTCTTGACTTCTCTGATTTTACAATATTGTCATCTGAATCAACCGTGGGATGTGCACAGGTTCAAGTTTCATCATGTTTATTAGAAAGTAAACTTGGCAGGTTTAACATTTTAAGTTTTGGCTTTGAAAATAGGAAGACTTATGTGATATTTAAACAAATCTTATTTTTTAATTTATAAAATAATAATAATAAAGAAAACAAAAAGAAAGCAAGGGGGGTAAACCATGTTAGTAAATATAATATCCATGTAAACCACTGTTCCATTCTTGAGAGCGAGCACAAGAGGAAGACTCGGTGGTCCAGTCCCAGATAACAAAAATCGCCTCTGCCGTAAGGGAAGGTCCGCAGCCTCCATTGCCGGCGATGGGAGTGGGGAATGCCACTACCCACCACTGATGGCAGATGGCAGACGGTGCCGGCCGTTCTCGTCTCCACATTCGTTGATGGGCCACAACTTTAAGGACCGGCGGCGGTGAGTCGAGTCCCGGGGGCTTGGGAGAGAGAGAAGGAGCGGAAGTGACGGGGTTGGTCAGGTTGTTGGACGTGATGCCGACGCCGGAAACCATCTCAATGGCCGGAGGTGGTGGGGGATGGCTGGAGTCGGCGGATGGCGTGGGATCGGGTGAGGGGGCACGGCGCGGACCGAAGTTAACTAACGGAAGTTCGTTAGTTAGGATTTTTATCGTTATGTTCTGTGCTTTGAGATTCTCGTATAGCTGACGTGGCTTTCTAAGGGAGCCTCTATATGATGCCTTCCGGAGGACCGTCAAGAGAGAGAGAGAGAGAGAGAAAGAGAGAGCACGCGCAGGGCATGCCTTCTTCACCATGGCGGCGTCGCTCTCCAAAACCCTAAGACTTCGCCGGCTTCTCTCCATTCCCCCAAACTCGGCACGAACTCTCCCTCTCTCAGCCTTCTCCATTTCTGAAGCAAAACTCCGACCACCACCACCACCACCTCCTCCTCAATCACCACCACCACCACCACCTCATCCCCACCACCACCACCACCACCACCTCATCCTCCACCACCACCACCACCACACCACCACCACCACCACCACCACCACCTCATCTCCACCACCACCACCACCCCACCACCACCACCACCACCACCACCACCTCATTCTCCACCACCACCACCACCACCCCACCCCCCACCACCACCACCACCATTCGCATCAGTGGCAGCCCGATCCGTATCCCAAGCTCCAGGTTCGCCCTTCCCCCTCTCTCTCGTTCTCCCTCTCACTCTTCTAGGTTCTCATGTGGCCATCTCATTGTGATCCAGAGAAAGAAAGGGGAAGATGGTCCAAATTGCTGCTCTTCCTCCCCGGTGCCATCACTTTTGGCCTTGGAACCTGGCAGCTCTTCCGAAGACGGGAGAAGGTTACATTCTTTATGTTTTATTTATGTTTAGTTAATATTAATATGTGAAGTTTGTTATGATTTGTAAAAACTCTCTCTTTTGAGGTTCTGATTTGCCTATGTACACAACGCTGTCATTGTTCTTATTTATTATTTGTTGCAGATAGAGATGTTGGATTACAGGAGGAAGAGATTGGAGATGGAGCCCATAATGTGGAATGAGACACATTCTTTGGGTCATGACATGGCTTCTTTGGAATTCAGGAGGGTTATTTGTCAGGGTTATTTTGATGAGACTAAATCAATTTATGTTGGCCCTCGCTCTCGAAGCATATCAGGTGTAACTGAGAATGGATATTATCTCATCACACCTTTGATTCCAGGGACAACTCATCCCAGCAGGTGATTAATCTGACTTTCTATATATATATATATATATATATATATATTGATTGTTTTAAGAGATCTGTTTTCACTCTTATTCTTTTTATTGAGCTAAATGTCTTTTAGGTTGTATTTCAGATTTATGTATGCATATAGTATTTTATGTTTTATAGCTTTAACAGAACAAACTCCGTCAAGATCGATCCTAAGCCCGGGTAAATGAGGAGGATTGCATTAGGTAGTTAGCGTAAAACTCCGTCAGATTCCTTTAAATATGAGTTTACTAAATCAAACTATGCAAAGGGTTAGAACGTTCCTGGTAAGATGTAATTTAAGTATCGACTTAGTTCTGAATAGAGCAAAGTGGAGGAAGGAAAAAGGCTGAGATGAGTTGAGTTGAGCTTTAACATAACTATGACTTTTGTAATGAACAATAGATATCCCTTTTTGAGGTCCATTACGTATAAGCAGTTTTGAGGAAACATAGACCGCTGCATTTCTATTCCTCCATCTTCTTAGTGTTGTTGTTGTCCTTGTAATTTGCATAGTCAACCTTTTTCTTCCTTTGTCATGATGTTATATCTTTGTGACAACCGTGAACTATTTGTAAACTTCTGTGATGCAGAAAATGCAAGACGTATAAATAATGGTGATCATACCAACATTTCTAGATTTCACAGAACTAAGTTCCTCTTATTATCTCCTTAGCATGTCTTAGCAACAATCATATTCATCGCTTGTGAATTTATATTGAAGTTGGTGGCAGTTCTACCAACCAGTTCCTAATAATAATTATCCTTAACTGTTTAACATTAGAATGTCTCCTAAACCTCTCCAAGCCTCTGTAGCCACTTGCTCATAGTATCCTGTATTTATTGAGTGACTGAAACCTAAAAAACCATTTTCTTTTATCAGACTTATATGCTCTTACCATGCTGATTTGAATAGGATCCTTCCCTTGTGTATTTCCTTTCATCATGACTTTTGGTCTTCTTTTTCATCGTAGTTTGTCATACTATTGCATACTGTACCGTACTGAGCATACTGTACCATACCAGTGTACTACTAATGCAAGGTCTGCTAATAAGATGGCAAACCTTATTTATAGCATGCCCCATAATCATCATCTCTCCACTTTCAACTTTTGAGAATGTTATATTGATGCAGCAGTGTGGTCCCATCATCCATGCCTTCATAAGAATTATCCTTAACCACTTAAGACAAAGATGAATGATTATCATCAATGTTGTTAAGATTGGAATCATGTTGTAAATCATAGAGGCTCAATCATATCAGAATGTAGATAGTAAGAACTTTTTTTTTTTCTGATTTCTTTTAGAACTTTTAAATATGAAATTATGCATTCAGTGAGAAAATTGAAGTTTGAGTCAACTATAAAGTAAATATATGTACAATAGAAAGCCATACATACAGCAACTCTAGTTTTTAAGAATATAGGCCCATATATAGCATGCCTAATGAACAAATATTTTGTTTGGTTATTCAAGAGAATTATATATTATCCATCAATTTACTTATCCTTCTACACAAAATGTTTTAGAAAAGACTGTGGACAAATCTTTAACTTATGGCTGCAAAAAAAGAAATACTTGTGACTTTTTTAAACTCTATGAATTCCAATAACATATTTGCTAAATTTTACTTGTCAATTCTTACTTGTTCAGTAATTTAAAAGCCACATAGTACACAAATCATAGAAAATGGACCTACCTATGATTTAATACGTCATTAATATAATCAAGCGGGACTGTGATGCAAAGGAATGTATAACTCATTATATGGGTCCAAATCTTGTGATCCTACACTTGATCCTAATCCAAGGATAGCAACCGGATCGTGTAGGGCCATTTTGATCCAGATCATAAGATTTGGACTTTGAATTATAAGATTTTAATAACAACATTTATCATCTAATTGTGTAGGGCCATTTTGATCCAGATCATAAGATTTGGATTTGAATCATAAGATTTTAATAACAACATTTATCATCTTCAAGCTTATGTGGCTTGTTGCTTATATAGTAACTTGATCTTATTTGAATGGTTGACCATGTACAATCTTGTCCTTTAGACTTCATGCTCTTTCCATGTTGTTGATATCGTAGTGCACCTCCTTGCCCCTCTCATGCAGCTTCCTTTGTTCTACTCAACAATCGTAGGCATGTTGATTTGTAAATAAAGGTGCTTCAAAATCTCCATTTTCAAAAGCTACGAGAAGGCTGATTTTATGCTTTGGCTAAAGTATAGGATCTTTTTGTTAATGATATTGCATCCTTGGGCACTAAAATGATGCTACTCAACTCAACTCATCTAAGCCTTTTCCCAACTGCATGGGGTCGGCTACATGAATATACTTCCTCCACTCTACTCTATTCAGGACCAAAATGATGTTGGAAGCTAAGAAATATAAAAAGAAGAAGAAATGAAAAGCAAGCCTAAGTGAAGCTCAGCTTATCAGGAACAAAGAGGTGGGAGGAATCTTTCCATCATACAAAAAGGCTTTGGTGCGGTCGACTGCATAGAAATTTCAGTGGCCAATGACCTACCATCAACTTGATAGTCTTTTGCTTTTGAGTGTACCATCCAGAGCGTCCTGCTTTACTCAATATTGCACCTTTTCCTATGAACTAGGGTAACTCATAGATAGATAGGATGGTTTAACAGGTTTGGTTTATGAAATGAGAATGCTGAGATGGTTTAACATAGTAGAAAGCTTGTGTACCTAAAGCCTTGGAAATAATTAACCTTCAACATCCAGTGGGTATACCACCTTGAACTGACTTGAACTTGGTTAAATGTTTTGATCTGTAGCAAATATTCTTAAATGAATGATGCGTTATTTGAAATCTAAATAACATCGAACAATGATAAATCACGTAGACATTGTGCAGCTGCATAGACCAGACAAATGTTGAATGTATCTTTGTTATTGTGACTGATTAATGCATGATTGCAAGGAGATATTTTGCTATTGCTTTAACTTATATAATGCTTGAGTTAGATTCCCACAATTAATTTGTATTAAATAAAATTTTCCAAGAATGTTTACTTGCATAGGATT
Organism: Calamus simplicifolius; assembly: GCA_900491605.1. Classification (NCBI taxonomy): domain Eukaryota; kingdom Viridiplantae; phylum Streptophyta; class Magnoliopsida; order Arecales; family Arecaceae; genus Calamus; species Calamus simplicifolius. The sequence continues at coordinate 254,056 of UESW01004945.1, read as the reverse complement.
TCTTTGTTGTAATCTTACCAGTTTTAGTTATATTATGGATCCTATGTGTTTTGTGGATAATTGAGTTGGAAAGCAATAATCTTTCATGAATTGCAGTAATTACTAAGTATGACCTTTTAGCATGGTCTTGCTTAGGTAAAATGACTTTCTCATTCTTTGACTTTTTCTGCATATAATTTTTTAAAGAAATCTTCTGTCAGCATGCAGTTGCCCATCCTTGTTAACAGAGGGTGGGTGCCACGAGGCTGGCGGGACAAGTCTTTAGAAGTGTCGCAGAATGTTGAGAAAGCTTCAAATTTAGAAACAGGAGATGCCAAGCAGAATGAGAAAAATGTTTGGTGGAAGTTTTGGTCTAAGAGTCCTGCAGTTTCCAAGGTTATTTTCCAATCACTTATTGATTTATATACGTTGTTATTCTAGTTATTTGTAAGATTGCAAAATACTAGTATTGATGTGATATGTGCTTAAAAGTCCAGATGCATACATAAGAATAACTTACTCTGATTACAAGTAAAAAATATTTGGCCTTTTTTTTTATCCATAGATCTTGTGCAAATGCTATTCCCATCACTTGGCTGGGAAGGACTAAGAAGAGGATGGAGGCAGAGTAAGTGGGTAGATGGGTGCTTTGTGGTCCCAATGTCCCCCTCATGAAGTCTTGGGATTGCTAGATGAGTGTCCTTCCCCCTTTGTCCACTTTTCTTTCCCAGCCATACCCCTGCATTGGCATGCCTTTTTTCCCCAGCCCATGCCAACCTTGTGGAAATTTTACGCAGATTTTGGTGACAATTATTGGAACAACCCCAAAACTCAACCCACAACTCATACTGTCTACATGCTACATGTGCTGTATATCATGCAGTTAAATTTAATGATACTCTTTTTTCCAATAAGTTATGGCATAGTTATCTAAATTTTGCTTTAATCACATCTTATACACACACACAAAGGATTCAAATCTTCACAACTGATCCATATAAGGTTGGCATGTCACGATCCTTGACATGTGAGCATTATGAGTAACATCATAAATGCAAAAGAAAAAAGTGTACAGCATCTATGTGGGGTTGATACAGAAGAGGATGGAGGCAGAGTAAGTGGGTAGATGGGTGCTTTGTGGTCCCAATGTCCCCCTCATGAAGTCTTGGGATTGCTAGATGAGTGTCCTTCCCCCTTTGTCCACTTTTCTTTCCCAGCCATACTCCTGCATTGGCATGCCTTTTTTCCCCAGCCCTTGCCAACCTTGTGGAAATTTTACGCAGATTTTGGTGACAATTATTGGAACAACCCCAAAACTCAACCCACAACTCATACTGTCTACATGCTACATGTGCTGTATATCATGCAGTTAAATTTAATGATACTCTTTTTTCCAATAAGTTATGGCATAGTTATCTAAATTTTGCTTTAATCACATCTTATACATCACACACAAAGGATTCAAATCTTCACAACTGATCCATATAAGGTTGGCATGTCATGATCCTTGACATGTGAGCATTATGAGTAACATCATAAATGTAAAAGAAAAAAGTGTACAGCATCTATGTGGGGTTGATACACCTTGATGCAAGGAGATATGAGGCTGATACAGCTGAGTCCTAGGCGTACTGGCCCCTCAGCTGGCACAGGGCAGGTACACCCAGCATTTCAATCCTTGATACATAAATATTATGTCTATGCCCATGTATTAGCATGGGTGTGGGTGTGTGCATTATCTGAATATGTTTTGCGGCTGGTGAAATGTGGGGGATGGGGTAGGGTTGTGTGTAACATACTGTGCGCTTAAATAGTTTGGTATGTGCATGTGTCATTCTGTAACTGTATGTTGTACAATCTGATGCATTCATGTCTATCATCTTTATTGATAAACTAAAGACTGATATTTGATACAATCTGTCTAAAGTTTGTTTCTAGAAGCTGACTTGATTCTCTCAATTTTTACTTCCAAGTTTACAGGCTGAAGAGCCTGTCATGGCTCCTGTAAGAGTTATAGGAGTAATCCGAGGAAGTGAGAAACCAAGCATATTTGTTCCAGCTAATGATCCAAACAATGGCCAGTGGTTTTATGTTGACGTCCCCATGATTGCTCGTGCCTGTGGTCTGCCAGAGAATACCATCTATGTTGAAGACGTAACTGATGATGCTAGTGCAACTAATCCTTATCCTGTTCCAAAGGATGTTAACACCTTGATACGTCAATCAGTCATGCCACAGGACCATGTTAACTATGCAATTACCTGGTATGCAATTTATTTTACGAACATTACTCCATGTACCTGCTTATGTCTTATTCATTTTATTTAAATGTTCATCTATGAGTTCAGGCACTTGATATCAGTTATTTCAAGTAGTAATAGTTTTTACTTAATCAAACACAAGTGTATGTATGCACATACTCTTGCTTTTATGTTTTATCTGCTGGAGCAAAGTTCCTTGGATGTTTATTTTCAATGAAGCAGAAGCTTTCAAGCTTAAGTAGCTTGGATAAGGCTTGTTAATTATGTTTCATGATAATGGTCATTTTGAGGACCTTGGGGGTGTTCAATCAGGAAATCAACCTATCATAATTAATCAACCTCTTATATTTTCCTCTATTACGGAATAATTTGATTTTATTTTCTGGCTTTATAATGTTATAGAAAAGAAATCAGGTGAATCTTCATGATTTTTTTGGCCCTGATTATTCATGAATTGAATTTCCTAAGCATTATATAGAAATGTCAAATCTAGTAGTACATTAATCAGATCAGGGTTTCTCATGCTTTATATCCAAGAGGACCGTATGATGTCAACAAACTTAAAAACACAAACATTACATATGGAGTTGCAATAAAACTTGTTTGGTGAAGTTTGTTATCAACTTTCTAGCGTCTGTTATTACCTCAGTTTCTAGTAATGGAGTAGGCTCTTCAAGGGGAGAGAATCTGGCCAGTGAGAGGGCAGCTACCTTACCTGTGGTATAAACTGGTGAGGGGTTTGTGTTGGAGGTTCAAGGGGCATGGAAAGAGCTGATTGTAGATTAGGGGAGGAAGGTTTGTACTTCTGTTCTTGGCTAAAATCTGTTTGGTGGGTCACAAAGAGGCGACTTCTTGATCAAGCAACTGAATGGGGCAATCTATGGAGTTGTTTGGTGATTGACAAGTTTATAACATTACAGTTGTCATGTACGAGGGTATGTCTCAAATGGAATATGAAGCAAAGTATCGGAAATTTTCCCGTGATGGAGGATTTATGTAAATTTAGTGATCATGGTCCAAATTTATGGGCCCTAGGTAGTTTATGGCCAAGTGTTGGTTGTGGGGGAGTAGCCCGGGATTTTCTATCGAGAAAAAGGGCCATTGAGCATGCAACTTAGTAGATATAGTTGTCAAATCTCATATTGAAATGCTATATGCATGATTTGACTTTGCTTCTTGTTGCTTGAACTTGTAGATCTTTTGGATTGGATGATTTCACTGAGAAACTTTTATAAAAAATCTTCTCTGGGGGCCTCAGTCATCTATAGGGTCCATAGATGAATTGGTTCCCCATAACCTTTTACTCTACATTTTAAGATATGCAGTAGCTCTATGTTTAGGCAGCATTAACCAGGATTTCAGGTTATGCCAAGTCCATACTTGATCTTGGCATTTGGTTGATGCTGTTGGCTACTAGGCCAATGCACAGCACAAGTGCATCAGCAGACATGCCACATCTCTTGGCATGTGGCAGGAAAATGCTGTGCTGGTATGCATGCATGGAAAAATCAACATCTAAAATGGAGTGTCCTTATCTGTGTCAGGTACTGATTGATAAAACAGGACCTGGTGTTTGTAAGTGCCAAAGAATGCAGTGCAGTGTCCTGGTGTGGTGAATTTATAACAAACTAGGGAAGGCAGTTATCAGGGATGATCGGAATTTAGTTGTGTGGAAAGCAATATCCAGAATCACTTGCAAGAAAACTTAAAGTAGCTTTAGAACTATGATGTGGTGCAATCTTGGAGGATTTACCAGCATAAATCTTGCGGCTTGCATTTTAGAGACACTTAAAAACTGTTGTGGGTACACTTAATGGCAAAAGAGAAAATAAGTTGAGGGGAAAAGATCATTATTGATCAATCCAAGTTGGATTGATGGAGCCCATCAATGCTCTGAAAAATGATGGGTCTGCTACAGGCTAGGGAACCATGCTTGGTGGTGCTCTTGTGGTGTCAATGATCCTTGATATTTTAAACTAGAGATGAGTTGGGGTGGGGGGCTGGGTGCAGGGCAGCAAGGGTAGGCAATGTCTCTTTTTGCAGAGGTGGTCCCTTTTTTTATGATTGCCCTGTTTACACTTAGCTTCTTTGGAATTCAAGGGGATTCATTTGGTTCTCCTTGAAACGGAAAGGCATTATGGATACTGAATAACTGCATTGATGATGGAGAATAAGAGGACTCTAGGCATCGGGCATTTGATGAAATAGAATTTGCATTTCCAGAGAACTGACTTGTCATGACTGTTGGAGATAAATATAAAAGAAACCAAACAACTTTGTTGGTATGTGCAAAATATTTGACTCTTAACAACAGCAAAAAAAAAAAAAAAAAGATGGTGCCAATGCTTCCCAAAAACAATCCTTGTGATGTTTGGATTTTGGAATACTATCTGGTTTCTAACTATCCTTGTGGTGTTTGGACTTTGAAATACCATCTAGTTTCTGGGCTATGCATGATGAGGCCATGGTCTAAGTGCTTTTGCTGGTTCATTGTTCATTTGACTTTGATATATCCTAGAGCAATGTGCTACTGTTTGCTCACTTTTTGAAACTTGAATCTTTCGCAAGACTTCTTATGGCATAGGACAAGACAAAAAGCTCCAAATTCATTTGACATTGCTTGCTATTTGCATCTATGTTTTCTTCCAAGTTTACGATGACTTTTGAAAATCCTATATATATATATATAAAATCAGAATTGCTAACTTTAGTGCTTCGTGCGTATGTAATGACTCATAGTCACCCAAAAAGGCTAGTTGAAATATATTATTTGGGTTCTTTGATCCTATATATATACCTTAGTTTTATTGTTACACAATTGATGTGAGACTAAATATATGCCTATATGGGTCGAACTAGGTTCATGGCCCATGTGGACTAGGAGATGCTTTGCATAGGCTCTGAGGCTAATTATCAGCCAATTATGGTGTTTGTGATAAAATTTGATTGGATTTTAATCTTTAGTTTGGCAAAGATGTTGGATCTTATAGAAGGTTTTTGTGATTAGATTTGATTGGATTTGGGCCCTTGGCTTGGTGAGGATGCTAGAGTTTAAATGGGGGAGATGGGTGAGGATCTGTGCATGTATATGTTCAGTTCCATATCAGTTATGCATTAGAAAGATAGTGGGTATATATAGGGCTAAGGAATCCAAATTATATCTTTTACCTAGGCCTTTTGAGGGAGGTCCTAGGTCATTACAGGGCATTATTACATATATCTCTTTGTTTTATCTTTTGGCATATTTAGTTCATTATGACATAATATGATATTTTTTTTGGAAACTTTCTCAAGTCATGTCACACTTCATTGAACTATAAATGGTGCACATGCTTAATAATTGCCAATTTTGAGTTTGTAATTATGCACAACTGTAGAACCTTTTGCACATAATTGTTATGTTTTGCTCTTGAGTTTTTTATTTTTTAAAGGTTCACAAAGGTTTGGAAAAAACCTTGTATCTATTTGTTCTTTGAATTTTTTCCTTCCATTTCTGTGGGAGAGCAAATCAGCTTGCCTAGGGATGCCTCTGTAGATGCTGAGGATGAAGGACCTGACCTTTCTGGAATCTGAAATCATCTTTTCTATCATACATTTATAACCAGTAAATCATCATCAAGCAGAGTTATGTAACACTATGGTTGTTATCCAAGAGACATGACAGTAAATCAAGTTTATCAGTTCTGGGTGCTAATCCTTGCATGCTTTTCTTCTGAAGGCACATAATATCTTTCGTGTATGAAAACTGAGATAGTAACTCATCATGTCTTTTCAAGGCACCTAATATCTTTTATGAGAATCAGATTTGGACACGTGCCAAGTGTCTGGCTCAGCAAGAGGTAAAAAAGAAGATTTAGGGATACTAAAAATATAATTTTAAATATATTATATATTTATTTTTTGAATATTGTGTAAAAGTAAGTACTGGAAAATATTATTTGTTAAGATCTTTCACTATATGTGTTTCTCAAACATCTTAATTTGCTTAGGGGTACAACAAAAAGGGTGTTTCCAAAGTTATTTCAACATCTGTATCTTTGATCAATCCTAAAAAGGAAAAAAGATCACTTCTAACATTATTATGGTGAGTTGAACTCATTGTTAGAAGAGTAAATCTTCTATCTATTTGTAAAAATTGAAAACAATAGAAATAAATATTCAAGTATCTGATGAATATCCGATACAAATACATATTCAGCATGCATTCATGGAGCCAGATGCAAGTATCCTGTGACACAGATCAAAAGTCTTGTTGCAACTTATTCACAAAGAAAATCTAATAAATAGTGGATTGAATTTATGTAAATGATCTGAATATGTGGTTGGGGGTGTTTCTGTTTCTAAGACTCATCATGTAAGGCCTACTAAAGAAAATCTAATAAAGAGTGGATTGAATTTCTGTAAATGATCTGAAGATGTGGTTGGGGGTGCTTCTGTTTGTAAGACTCATAATGTAAGACCTATTAAATGTTAACCAGATCTGAGCTGTTCAAATCTAATATGGTGCTGATAATCTGCTTGCTTCAGGTACTCTCTCTCAGCTGCTGTGACTTATTTGGCTGTCAAGCGAGTAAGGCCAAAGAAGATAAAGAGATAGCCAAATGTTGTCATACACTTACCGTCAGGTGTTCCAGCTACAAGCTTTGTCATATCCTTTGGACAGTATTTTGATGATCAACAAAAATAAAGATATACAAGTTTAAACTGTAGTCGCCTGCAGTTAAATGGTAATCTGTCACATTATGCTACAGAGCAGTCTTATAAGACTGTCATGTCATTTAAACATGAGGATGTTGCCCTTAATTATTTTCCTCTCTTTTTTTTTTTAAAAAAATGTCGGAGAAAGCAAGTTTAATTTTCTGTAAGTATTTTTTTTTTTTTTTTTAAGAAGATAATAAAATCATGTGAACATTTGCATGCTTTGGTTACTTGTTTTTGTGCTCCCAACTTTTTGTACATTGTTGTTTCATCATATGTCGAAGCACCAGTCTCATTCTCCTTTGAAGAACCTTGCAAGAACAACTTAGATGCTGTCTGGGAGTACCACGGGTAATAATACCAGGTGTTTTGGAAATCTTAGAGTTCACCTGCTGGAAACCAAAATGCAATGATAGATTTTTTGCAGTTGGTCACCATATCAGTTCCATCAATGCTTTGCCCTGAACATGATCTAGTTATGTCCCCATTTCATTTTCAGCCTAAAAATTTTTGCCCTGAACATGTTTTGGAAATCTAATAGCTTGTTGACAAGCTCCATCTCCCAGTGGAGCTGGGTGCCTCCTATTACGAGTTTCAAAATTCTGTGCGAGCCTTGAATATACATAAAAAGAAGAGGAAACAGAAAAGAAAACATGATCATATGATACAAAGTAGGATGGTAATTTCAATCTGTAAAGTAAAGACTAATTTGTTTTGCTCATTCAGGATGAAGATATCCCACCTTTCATGGGAATTGAGATGTGAATTGTGAATGATAACGGAGATTATTTTTATCTTTATTAATATGGATGAAAATAAATATATATTTGTCCCATCATATTGATTTCGTATTTAATTATTATACTATTTTATATATATATATATAATTATTCCTATATATTAATATTTTCTTTCTAATCCTAATCTCTTTTATCCATCATTTTTAATTTTTCTTTAAGTTATGTAATTATTATTATTATTTTCTCTTAACACTTTGTAAGTCATAACCATGTGTTAAAGAGTTAAGTTGATAAATATGCTCCACCGCTTTATAGGAGCGAGCGAAAGGGAGAAGAGGGTTAGGCTTCAGCCAGAGGAGAGTGGGGCAGAGGTGGAAGTTGGGATGGATGAGGGTTTTTTCGTCATCTCCTGTCAATTGCCATGGGCTGATGCTTGCTCACTGTGATGGTGTGGTTATGTTCATCAACATCATTGATTTGTTTGGTGTTATATGGTGGTTCAAATTTTGATGTGGATGGAGATTGGTGGTAGGCAAGGAGCTCATCCTTTCTGGTTGGAAATGGTTTCAGACTTTCGTATTTTTACCCATCTTTTTCTTGATCCCCTTCCAAAAATTAAAAAATAAAAATAAAAATTTGCATCATATTATAATATCATAATCTTCAAGTGTTACACTAAAAGATTGAGCTTGAATACACCGAATCTCACACGTCCATTGCCTATTTAAAGTGATTAAATTGATAATTATAAGAAAATATGTCAATATAGGTTAAATATCAATTATTATAAATTAAAAAATGTAATTTCTTATCTATTTGAATAATAAACATTTTCTTTTTTTCTTTGAATGGTGAAACTTTTTAGTAACAGCCACTCTCATTATGCAGTTGCCATTATAGTGAGGTGCAAGACTGGTTTCAATTGGAAGCAAATTTGTTAATGAACTTAACAACTACCATATCGTGGATCTTTGTTTGAAACGTCTTAGGTGAGAAAAGTGATGCAAACTTGATCGCTGATAGCATTAGCCATTGCCGGAGGTATCTAGCATGCGCGCAATGAGCATGGCCCAACTACATTGGAGGATTATCCATAAGAAGTGCTGGGCTCATATTCCTGTACGTCTTTTCCCACCATCCTCTTCTTCTTTCTTTTTCTTCTTCTTTTAATGCTTCAAATTTGCATCTAGAGAACACATTTTAATGAATAAATATAGGAACAAAATTTGCTAGCAGTTCATCCTATTCTTTCTATCTCTGTTCCATTTTTTCTTAGCCACCTAATGTTGGTGGGTGTTTGGCAGGTGGTGGCTACCTAATGAATCAGACTGAGGCTAGAGTTTCACTCTATGTCCTTAAGACAATTTCGTCCCGCAATGGTGCTTACGGTCAGTATGACGATTGTCTCTCAGGATACGATAGTCTCCTTTTGATGAAAGCAGTACTACAATTCACCAAAACTTTCGAACCAAGAATGCTACTCTCTTTTCAATGCACTATTGCTATACTATCCTTAGGAAAGTATGCAAATGCCTAAGAGAGAAGAAGACTAGAATTGATTCAAATTGAACTCAATTCGGAATGGCTTGGGATGAATGAAATGCTTAGGTCCAGGGTCATATTTATAGGTTTTTAGATACCCTTTGGAAGCAACCCTACGAATTTAATTTAATTTAAATTCTAAAAACAAAGGATGTGAGGGTTAAGGGCTTATCACCCTTGATATGCCCTTTAGACATCATGATCTTCAGATCAGGTGATCAGATAAGCCTTTTCATGGCTGTGATCTGAAGATCAGCCGATCAGATAAACCTATCCATATCCTGATAAGCCTTTTCATCATCGTGATTTGATGATCATGTTATCAGATAGGCGGTTGCATGTCTTTGATATGCCTTTTCATGATCGGACCGTTAACTTATCTCCAACCGACGATCGAACGGATGCCTTATCACCAACCGACGATCGGACGGATGCCTTATCACCAACCATCTTGTTGACTGGTCAACTAACCATCCTATTGACTGGTCAACCAACAGTCCTTTTGACTGGTCAACCAATAGGTGTCAGCCGTTGGATCGCGATCGCGATCATGATTTGATCACCATATCTCAACTCTTCATCCGATCGATCAACGATCAATTGATCTCAGCCCCTTATCTTGATCCGATTAGTTTTCACTGTCGAATCATCATGATCTAGAAAAAATTTAAAGCCCCTCACGACGATGCGCACGTGCGAAGTGCAAAGTGTGCCTACAAAGTGCCCATTGCGCTCTTCGCACCCTAAGCTCTCCACTTATGGTGAGCCTAAGAAACTTAAGTTTCAAGGAAGTGGTTTCCATATAAGTGAACCTTCTTTGCTTGTTCTTTTCGATATGGGACTAAATATCCCCGCAATTTCTCATTCACACACTAAAGGGCGGTGATGGACTTTCAAGGCCCATTAGGGTATTTAGGCGTATTTTGGCCCATTACCCAACAATCCCTCACATAAATGGAAATTGGACTTAGATCAATGATCATCAAAGATCAGCAAAGGCAAACCCCCACATAAAAGGATTTTAATGCAAATGAATATGCAGACACACTAAAGAGAGTATAATGGGATAAAGTTGTATCGGGATAGGTAGCTTGTGGCTTTAAACCTTCCTTAGTGAGTTGTTATCGAGTTTACTTGCTAAAAGGTGAACATGAAGTCTTGAACCTTTTAGCGTTTTGTGTAAACTAAGACAATAACAATCACGCAACTTCTTTCCGAGCATTCTTTTGGTTCTCATGGTTGTGTTCATTTTAGCCCCGAACAACTCCTGGTCTCATGAGTGCTTCAGAGAATTAAACCTTTAAAAATTCTCATAGAATTGGCCCAGTTCACACTCACATATGTGATTCGTATTAAGAGTATCCTGCTATACCCCACATGATGTTCATGTCATAAGAATCATTAAAAGAAATGCTTATCCTAGTACCTTTAGCAGGTAGCACCAATTATCATAGGAATGAGTAGGATTGGACATCCTTAGTGCTATCAAGCCTCTTCATAATTTAGTTGTCCCTTTTGAACCTAGATCTTGGGATCTCCAGTCAGCTAGGTTGGGTATCCACTATGAAGATTTTTCAGTTATAGGTTTTAAACCCATTCCCCTCGATAAACAGTTTACTTGATCTCTTGGTAACCCCTTTGTTAATGGATCCGCTAGGTTTTTCTTTGACTGAACATAGTCAATAGAAATTACACCAATTTCAAGTAACTGCTTAATGGTATTATGTCTGCGACGTATATGTCTAGACTTACCATTATACATCTTATTCTGTGCTCTGCATATTGCCGATTGACTATCACAATGTATGCATATTGCAGATACATGCTTTGGCCAACATGGAATATCTTCTAAAAGGTTTCGAAGCTATTTTGCTTCTTCAGCCGCCTTTTCTAAGGCAATAAACTCAGATTCCATAGTGGATCGAGCTATACATGCTTGCTTAGAAGATTTCCATGACACAACACCTCCTCCTAAGGTGATTACATATCCACTTGTGGATTTTGTATCTTCTGTGTTAGATATCTAATTTGCATCACTGTATCCTTCTAGTACAGCTGGATATCTTGAATAATGTAATCCATAACTTAGGGTATATCGCAGATATCTTAATACCCTTATTAGAGCTGTCCAATGATTTGGACCTGGATTACTTGTAAATCTACTCAACTTATTGACAGCATATGCTATGTCAGGATGAGTGCAATTTATGACATACATTAATCTACCAATTATACGTGAGTATTCCAATTGAGATATGGGTTCTCCAGTATACTTAGTCAATGTAGATTAACATCTACTGGTATTTTCACCGGGCTAGTATCGTACTTTTTATACTTATTTAATATTTTCTTAATATAATGAGATTGGGATAATATTATTTCTTTAGATGTTCTAGTGATTCGAATCCCTAGTATAACAGCTGCAACACCCATATTTTTCATATCAAAATGTTTGATCAACATTTTCTTTGTCTGTTTAATCATTTCAGTATTACTACCAATGATTAACAGGTCATCTACATATAAGCAAATAATCACATACCCTTCAGGTAGGGTTTTGGCATATATGCATTTGTCACATTCATTTATTTTGAATCCATTTGATAACATTACATTATCAAATTTTATATGCCATTGCTTAGGTGCTTGCTTTAATCCATATAAGGATTTAACAAGTCTACACACCTT
>UESW01004945.1:0-236706 GCA_900491605.1 Calamus simplicifolius | reverse complement strand
AATAAGATCGATTGTTGCTTGAACAATTGTATGATATTTTGGGGTGAAGACTCAGAGCTGAGATGGTGTAAGATTTGTGGGCAATCGAGGTACAAAAACAGCGAAGGAGGAGCCAGTACAAGTAGGAGGAAAAGTGTGCCTTACAAGAGGATGCATTACTTTCCTCTTACCCCACGCCTGCAGAGATTATACAGATCTGAGGCAACAGCTGCTGATATGAGATGGCATGCCGAACATGAATCTAAAGAGGATGAAATGCGGCATCCATCAGATTCAAAGGCTTGGAAGCATTTCAATGAAAATCATCCTGATTTCGCTGAAGATATAAGGAATGTGAGATTAGGTCTTTGTACCGATGGCTTCCAACCATTTGGTCAAGCGGGGCAACAGTATTCATGTTGGCCTGTGATACTGACTGTATATAACCTTCCTCCGTGGAAGTGCATGAAAGATACTGCAATGTTTTTAACCGTTTTGGTTCCAGGACCATCAAATCCAAAGGAAAAGATTGATGTCTTTCTGCAACCGTTGGTGGCCGAATTGAAAATGTTGTGGGAAACAGGAGTCGTAGCCTACGACATTTCTATGAAACAGAATTTCATCATGAGAGCTGCTTTGATGTGGACAATAAGTGATTTCCCGGCATATGCAATGTTGTCTGGTTGGAGCACTGCTGGACGTCTGGCATGCCCTCATTGCATGTATGATTCGGATGCATTTACATTGCAGAAGAGTGGTAAGCAGTCATGGTTTGATAACCATAGGAAGTTCTTGCCCCCAAATCATCCTTACAGGCGTAACTTGATCGCCTTCCGGAAGAACAAAGCAGTCACAAAATTCGCCGAACCGGTTAGGTCCGGCACGGATATATTTGATACTATAGAGCATTTGGGGTTGATGTATGCATGGGAACCGGATGCAGATAGAATAAATGGCCGTATATGTAAAGAACATAACTGGAAGAAGCGAAGTATATTTTGGGATTTGCCTTATTGGAGCACAAATCTCATCCGGCACAACTTGGATGTTATGCATATCGAGAAAAATTTCTTTGATAACATATTTAACACGGTGCTAAACATCCCGGGAAAAACAAAAGATACTGCAAAGTCAAGAGAAGAACTTAATCAGTACTGCAGAAGAGGTGATTTGAGAAGGAGTGCCGACGGGACCTATCCTAAAGCCTGTTACACTCTTGACAGAAATTCACGAGAAGTTTTATGTAACTGGCTTAGAGGGTTAAAATTTCCAGATGGTTATGCCTCAAATATCGGTAGGTGTGTGGACATGCAAGCTCAAGTTGTTCGGCATGAAGAGTCACGACTGCCATGTTTTCATGCAACGGTTATTACCTGTAGCTTTTCGTGAGTTGCTTCCGCAACATGTCTGGAAGGCAATTACGGAGCTCAGCTTGTTCTTCAAGGAGTTATCTGCCGCAGTCATTACTTCTGCATCCATGGCAAGGCTTGAGGAGGAAATTCCAATTATTTTATGCAAGCTTGAGCGAATATTTCCTCCCAGTTTTTTTGACTCAATGGAGCATTTACCGGTTCACTTGCCATACGAAGCGAGCATAGCTGGTCCCGTGCAGTATCGCTGGATGTATCCTTTCGAGAGGTAAATATATACATCATTAAGATATGTTGACATTTCAAATATTATTTCATTGCAAGAAAATTGGTTAATTTTTTGTTTCAACTTTACATATAGGTATCTTAAGAAGTTAAAAAATAATGTGCGTAATAAGGCAAGGGTTGAAGGTTCTATATGCAATGCACACTTGGTCGAAGAAGTTTCAGCTTTTGCCTCGCATTACTTTGAGGGTCACGTCCACACGAGGAGCCGAAATCTTGGTCGTAACGATGACGTATGTGTGGACGAAGGAGAACCTAATGACGGTAGAATATCAATTTTTAAAGGTATCGGCCGTTCATTTGGTGGGCAGAAGTCAAGAAATCTTAGCGATATGGAGTATAATGCAGCACATTATTACATCCTAATGAACTGTAGAGAAGTCGATCCATATATTGAGTAAGTGTATACTTCAATGCTTAATTGGAAATTTTAATTTAAATTACAATATACCATAATATTTAATTGCTAACATCAGTTTTCATCCTTTTCATCCCATAAGGATGTTTTGTGATAGACAACGACAGATGAATCCCGACATCAGTCAAGTTGCAATTGGGCAGAAATTAGAAACGGAGTTTGCTTACTGGTTTTATGAATTTGTGAGTAGTATCACTCAATCAATTTCAATAATGGCTTTTTTTTTGAATTGGATGTGAATAGCTTATTAATTTATAGGTAAACGGTCCATGGTCCACAACCGAATATTTTCATTAAATGTCTATCGCAATGGCCATTGAAGACCGTAACAACCTCTACTGGCTATTTTGTAAATGGGTACAAATTTCAGATTGAACGATTAGCAGCTTCAAGAGGCACGCAGAACTGGGGCGTGTGTGTTAAAGGAGAAAGTGTTGGAGCAAATATGCAGGATTATTATGGAAAGTTAGTAGAGGTGGTTGAAGTTGAATATCCCGGTTGGCCTATGAAACGAACCGTATTGTTTCGTTGTGATTGGTTCGATCCGATAGTTCCTGTGGGCAAAAGGGTTCATAACGACTACAATTTGGTTGAAGTGAACCATCGACGAAGATTGCAGAAATATGACCCATTCATCCTTGCATCCCAAGCTCAGCAAGTCTTTTACTGCGGATATCCAAGTTTGCGCAACGACAAGCGAGATTGGTGGGCCGTTTCTAAAATCGTCCCACGTTCAACAATCGTATTAGAGGAGAGTTCATCAAGTCAATCAGCCGAGTGCCCTGCATTTCAAGAGGATGAGATGGAAATGCATGCAATTGAGGACGACACAAGGGCTCCTGAAACATCACTTAGAGATCCAAATGGTGATGTCCAAGAAATTGCGGATGCAAATGTTCGGTTTCCTTCCGATGATAATGAAACTGAATCGCAATCCGATACGGCATCGGATGTTGAACCAACATTTCACGAAACAAATGACACCGATTAAACATAGAGGTTTTTTAAAATTTAACTTTTTTTTATAAGTGTTAAATTTTTACATAGTCAATCATTAATCGTAATTTAATTGTATGAATCTTTAGTATTTTCAGTATGACGGGCAGAGGTAGATCTACCGACGACAGACGGAGTGAGCAGGGACGTAGCCCTGCTGCATCAGATCACATGAGCGTCGGAGATGGAGAGTTCGGATCTCCAGCAGTCGCACAGCCTTCGATCTCTCCAGCAGTATTACCATCCAGCCGATCGGCACATACCTCCGAGAGTTCTTCCACCATCGGCCGCACCGTACTTCGACTTGATGCTCAGGGGCTGTAAGTATATACTAATTAAAAATATATGTTTATGTTTTTAAGTCAATTACTTATAAACATGCATTTTTTTAACAGATTTATTGAGCAGCATCATGTATCCAGCCACATCAGCGCCGTATTTCAGAGGCGTGCAGATCCCAGTGGCTACGATTGGCGCCACGTATCTCCAGCCACGAGGGAGTTTTATTTTTCTGAGTTTCAGGTAAACTTATTAAATACAATTTATCACTGATATAAAATTTCTTAAACTTAATAAATTCAGAAACTAACTATTTATTTTAATGCAGAAAAAGTTTACGTGGGATCCTGCCAGCCATGATGCCATTAGGGCAGCATGGGAGGCTCTGACGGGACGCCGATACTCCGACATGCTTCATCGTTGGAGGTCATCGGGTCAGCGTCCTGCGCACGTGCCAGAGGGTATTTGGCACGAGTGGCAGCAGGCCTGGCAGTCCGATGGCTGGCGCAGGAGGTCCGCATCAGCCAGCACGAACCGCCGATCTGAGAAGGGCGGTCCTGGCACGGGTCTCTCCCGCCATACTTCGGGCTCCATTTCGATTCAGGAGCACAGACGGCGTATGGTAAGAAAACATAAATATTTTAATTACTATTTTAGTTATTTACAAATATTTGTATTAATATCATTTTTTTATTGTTATAGTCTGAGCAGGAGGGCGGAGATCCTGGTGAGTTTCGTCTATTCAGGGCGACACACACCAGGAGGGACGGTTCCTGGGTCGACACGCGATCACGGGAGGTTGCGGTAAGAAATTAGATTTATGTAGTATCTGTTTAATTTCTAAAATTTTATTTCGAGAAATTTATTAACTCATTTATTGTTGATTTCATAATTTAAAGACACGAGTCGAGGAGCTTCGCTCCCAGGCATCGCAGGTCGACTCTACTGATGGGGAGACGCCCGTCGAACTCTCAGCAGAGGAGAGTCGGCGTGTGTTTTTGGAGGCTGTTGGTGCCCAGCCACGAGACCGCAGGGTCTATGGTCTGGGCACTAGAGCTTCTACATATTTTCCCCATCAGGCCTCCAGCTCGCGAGTTTCTGGTGATATTCCTCCCGAGCGTTTACACGACCTTCGCAGATCTATTGCAGAGGAGGTTCGGCAGGAGGTCGAGCAGGATTTCGAGGATCGTATGCGAGGCCGGGATCAGGAGATTGCAGACATGCGAGATGAGATGCATTATTTGCGGATATGGTTAGCCGCTTGTCGCAGAGTCTTCAGCCTCCACAGCCTCCACGTGATCGCTCAGATTCTTGATGTATTTTTTTTTTTTTTTATGTTGTAAAAACTTCAAAATTTTAATATATGAATTATTTTTGAAATTGATTATTGTTTGGATTGAGTGAAAAATGTTTCTATCAATATTTAAATTTAACGAAATTGTATTAACCGTTTTAATTTTTAATTTTTATATTTTTTTAAAAATTTAATTTGCGACGCATTAGCGACTGAAATTGCATCGCTAATATTTTAAAATATTATTATTAAATATTGCGACGCAATGACCTGGCATCGCAATAATTTAAAAAAAATTTAATAGCGATGCATTAGCGACTCAAATTGCAGTCGCTATTATATCTAAAATATTTTTAATAAATATTGCGATGCAATGACCTTGCGTCGCAATATTTTAAAATTTTTTATTTGCGACGCATTAGCGACTCAAATTGCGTCGCTATTATATCAAAATATTATTATTAAATATTGCGACGCAACTAAATGCATCGCAATATTGCGACGCAATTTAGTGCGTCGCAATATTTAATAATAATTTTTAATATTAAAAATTAATTTTAAAATTTAGCGATGCATTTGGATGCGTCGCAATATTGCGACGCAATGTTGCATCGCAGAGAGTCGCAATATTGCGATGCAATTGCGACAAATGGGTATTGCGACGGACATCTGAGCGACGCCGTCATTGCGTCGCTATTGCGTCGCAATAGCATGTTTAGCGACGCAATTGCGACGCATTTGGGCGTCGCAATATTTTATTTCTCTTGTAGTGGCGGATCTTCATTTAGCACTCTGACCAGGTTCATAGTTGTGAGGTAGAATAGCATCTTCTGTTGCCACCTCTTGAAGTCCATGTCAGAGAATTTCTTCGGTCTCTCGGCTTGAATGGATGTCGTCATAGTAGCCATCTGCAGTAGCACTTTCGTGGTAGCAAGGAATTGTCTTAAGATTGTTGGTGGGTGTTTGGCAGATGGTGGCTACCTAATGAATCAGACTGAGGCTAGAGTTTCACTCTATGTCCTTAAGACAATTTCGTCCCGCAATGGTGCTTACGGTCAGTATGACGATTGTCTCCCAGGATACAAGTCTCCTTTTGATGAAAGCAGCACTACAATTCATTAAAACTTTTGAACCAAGAATGCTACTCTTTTTTCAATGCACTATTGCTATACTATCCTTAGGAAAGTATGCAAATGCCTAAGAGAGAAAAAGACTAGAATTGATTCAAATTGAACTCAATTCGGAATGGCTTGGGATGAATGAAATGCTTAGGTCTAGGGTCCTATTTATAGGTTTTTAGGTACCCTTTGGAAGCAACCCTATGAATTTAATTTAATTTAAATCTAAAATCAAAGGATGTGAGGGTTAAGGGCTTATCACCCTTGATATGCCCTTTAGATATCATGATCTTCAGATCAGGCGATCGGATAAGCCTTTTCATGGCTGTGATTTGAAGATCAGCCGATCAGATAAGCTTATCCATATCCTGATAAGCCTTTTCATCATCGTGATCTGATGATCATGTTATCAGATAGGCGGTTGCATGTCTTTGATATGCCTTTTCATGATCGGACCGTTGACTTATCTCCAACCGATGATCAAACGGGTTGTTGAAATTATTGAAACATAATTGCCCCAACTTTATTAATTTTGATGATTTCCAAAAGCCATGAGTATTTTAAATAAAACAATGAGTTTATCTATCAAAAATCTTGAGCTTATTCAAAAAGAAACCAATGGACTCTAAATGGTTAATTCACTGATTTTTGAATCAATTTGAAGAGAGTTTTCAAACTCTATTTTAGAATTCGAAAAGAAATTCTTACATAATATATTTTAATCTATGATTTCTTGAAACATGTCTTGAATTCATGCTTAATGACATATTTATTATTCAAGTCAAAATATCATTTAAATTATTTTAATATATTGGGACGAGCTTTAAAGTCAATCAGAACATTTTTCTGATTTTTGTATCGCTCCCGAGCCGACTCAAGGGTTTCCGAGTCGACTCCCCAATTGTCTGAGTTTCAATGTTGTCTTGAGTCGACACTTGAGTTTTCAAGAGTCGACCCCTGAAACCTTCGCGAGCCGACTCATGACTGTGCGAGCCGACTCGACTCAGACACCAGAAAGTCATTTTTGAGCACTTCTCGAGTCGACTCCCCATTTTCTCGAGTCGACTCCCGACTTTCAGGAGCCGACACTTATTTTTCGCGAGTCGACCCTTCAATTTAAAATGTTTCTATTTTTGGTAATCGACCTCGAGCCGACTCCCTCAAGCTCGAGTCGACTCCACGAAATCTGGGCGCGATTTTTAACGATGACACATCAGCCCCAACGGTAAGATTTTTGAATAACGGCTATTTTTCCTTGTCTAACGGATATATTTTTGCAGAATCTATAAATAGAGGAGTTCTTTTCAAATCAAAACAACCCAGAGAAAATCAAAAAGAGAGAAAAGAATATCATTTGAAAAGAGGGAAAAACAGAGCTTATTGGAAAAAATTTAGCTCAAAGAGAGTGTTTCAAAAGGAGTGAAATCCAAGTGAAGTTTCGTCTACTCCTTCTCATCAATCCACAAAAGCCAGAAGAAAATCCAAGTGCTTTCAAAGGTCAAATCTAGGATTTTCAAAAGAGGAAAAGCTTCATCTCAACTCCAAAGACTTCAACGTCAAGAATCTAGCTGAGGCGTGATTCAACACTTCAAAGGAGTTGAAGAGAAGAAGGGAGAAAGCCCAAGCAACCATCTGCAAATTATCAGGCTTTTCTAACCTTTTTTTGTACTTAATTTGTATATTGCTCAAGGGGAGCACTTATTGTTCAAACACTATATTTTTTGTTTGCTGATTCAATCAGTGGATTGAATTAGTGGAGGTTGGTATACCTCGTTACAAGCCGGAGTGCTTGTGTTGGGTTAGTTGTGAGCCCGAAAAACAACGTGTAGGGTTTTGTGCTGGTAAGCCCGAGTTAAAACCAGCTGGGTTCGTTGTGCACCCGGAAAACAACAAGTTTGAGTTGTGAGCTTGTAAAACAACTCGGCTGTAATCTAGGAGATTATAGTGTGGACCCAAGTGAATCTTGGGAGTGGACGTAGGTGCTGGTTGCACCGAACCACTATAAAATTCTTGTGTTTGCCGTGTTCATTTTCTCTATCTCTATCTCTCTTTATTACTGCTTGTTATTGCTTAGTTATCTCACTTGCACATCTTGCTAACTAATCAATTAAAGTTAAAAAGTCTTAAATTTTTAAGAACCCAATTCACCCCCCCCTCTTGGGTTGCCATCTGGGCCAACAATTGGTATCAGAGCAAGTGCTCATTTAGAATTTGATCTCACGATCAAGGGCTAAAGATCCATATGGCAACACAAATTGGTTCAAGTTTTGCTGAAGGTCATTCTACGAATAGACCTCCACTTTTTAATGGCTCAAACTATTCTTATTGGAAAGCTAGAATGAGGATATTCATTCAAGCTTCTGATTATGAGCTTTGGGGTGTTATAATTAATGGACCTAGTACACCCACACACTTATTGATGGCACTATTGTTCCTAAGCCCGAAAGGGATTGGAATGATAATGATAGGAAGAATGGCACAATTAAATGCTAAAGCCATTAATATTTTATATTGTTCCTTAGACTCAAATGAATTCAACCGAATCTCAACTTGTAATTCCGCAAAAGAAATTTGGGATAGGTTGGAAATTACTCATGAAGGAACAAACCAAGTAAAGAATCAAAATAAATATTTTGGTTCATAAATATGAATTATTTACATGGAACAAACTGAAACCATCACATGCATGTTCACTAGATTTACTGATATTGTGAATGGTTTGAAAAGTCTTGGTAGAATTTATACTAATGCTGATCTTGTTCGCAAAATTCTTAGGTCACTACCAAGATCGTGGGAAGCAAAAGTCACTGCCATCCAAGAAGCAAAGGACCTCAATGCACTACCTTAGAGGAGCTTCTAGGATCCTTAATGACCCACGAGTTAACAATGAAGCAGCATGTTGAGGAGGAAACAAAAAAAAAACCTTGCCCTCAAGACTGCAGAAATGGAAGAGAGCAGCAGTGAAAGAATGATGAAGATGATGAGGAAACTGCTCTCTTGGCCAAAAATTCAGAAGTTTATGAGAAAAAGGCCCTTCCACAAAAAGAAATTTGGAGCAAGATTTGAAGGAGAAAAGGATAAGAAAAAGGACAAGGAGAAAGAAAAAGAAAAAGAGCCCTTAGTATGTTATGAGTGTAAAAAGCCAGGGCACTTTAAGTATGACTGTCCTTTACTGAAAAAGGCCTACAAGAAAAAGAAGAAAGCTTATATGGCAACATGGTCTGAAGAATCTTCCTCGTCGAAGAAGAGAACAAAAGGAAGTTGCCAATATTTGCTTCATGGCCAACGACGACGACAACGACAATGAGGTAAGTTCTGAAAACTCAAATGATGATTTACATTTGATGAAATGTTTGAGGCTTTCAATGAACTTATGATTGATTTTAAATCCTTAAAAAAAAGTATAAGTTTTTGAAAAATGAAATATTAGTTTAGCTAAAAGTAAAAATGAATTAGCTTTAGAAGTTAAGAACTTAACTAATGAAAAAGAAGAACTTAGGAAAGAAAGAGATAATCTTAATCAAGAAAAAGATTTATTAAAATCTGAAACTAAAAACTCAACTAAAGATTTAAAAGATCAAATAGAAACTTTAGCTTTAGATAAAGAACAGCAACTAAAGAAATTGACTCTCTTAAGAAAGATGTTAAAAAATATAAAGACATTGTTGAGAAATTCACTTAAGTTCAACTAAACTTAACATGATCCTAGATAGTCAAAAAGCTGTTTTTGACAAAGCTGGTTTAGGATATAACACATTAAGAAAACAAAATCTCTAAAGAATATTTTTGTAAAAGCCAACCAAAGTAATATAACTTGTTTTAAATGTAATGAAAAAGGTCACAAATCCTTTGAATGCAAAACGTTAAAAATAACAACAAGTTAAATATTAAAGCTAAGAAAATATGGGTTCCGAAAGGAACAATTTTTATTGCTGCTAACCATGAAGGACCCAAGAAAGCTTGGGTACCTAAGCATAAAGTTTGATGATATTGCAGGAATGTCTTGTAGCCAAAAGATCAAAGAAAAAGTGGTACCTTGATAGTGGCTGCTCAAGACATATGACGGGTGACAAAGATGAATTCATCACCCTGGAAGAAAAGAAAGGTGGAGTTGTGACGTTTGGCGATAACGGTAAAGGTCAAATTATGGGCCTTGGTAAAGTTCGCATAACTCCATCTATTTA
This sequence comes from Calamus simplicifolius, assembly GCA_900491605.1. Lineage (NCBI taxonomy): Eukaryota > Viridiplantae > Streptophyta > Magnoliopsida > Arecales > Arecaceae > Calamus > Calamus simplicifolius. Next base: position 226,783 of record UESW01004945.1, on the reverse strand, counting down.
TTGATAATGTACTTTATGTTAATGGTTTGAAGCATAATCTAATTAGTATAAGCCAATTATGTGATAAAAACTTTAATGTTTCATTTAAATCTTCTATATGCACTGTAACTAATTCTATTGATGATAGCATTGTATTTACTGGTTATAGACATGGCAATGTTTACTTAGTTGACTTAGAAAAATTATCTTTGAGTGATCATTGCTTAATTGCTGACAATGCTAACATAAATGAAATTAGTTGGTTGTGGCATCGTAGATTAGGTCATGCAAGCACACACCTTATTTCAAAACTAATTAAAATGGATTTAGTTAAAGGATTACCTAAATTAGATTTTGAAAATAATAAAATATGTGATGCATGTCAATTTGGAAAACAAACTAGAAGTTCTTTAAATCTAAAAACATTGTTTCAACTTCTAGGGGACTAGAGCTACTTCACATGGACCTTTTGGACCAACTAGAACCACAAGTCTAGGAGGAAAGAAATATGGTCTAGTGATTGTAGATGATTATTCTAGATATACTTGGGTAATGTTTTTAGCTCACAAAGATGAGACTTTCTCGATGTTCCTGAAATTTTTCAAGAAAGTCACAAATGAGAAAAACACTACTATAGTATCTCTAAGAAGTGATCATGGAACAGAATTTGAAAATCACTTATTTGAAAATTTCTGCACTGAAAATGGAATTAATCATAATTTTTCAGCCCCTAGGACTCCACAACAAAATGGTGTAGTTGAAAGAAAAAATAGGACTCTAGAAGACATGGCCCGTACCATGCTATGTGAAAGCAACTTACCAAAGTATTTTTGGGCGGAAGCTATTAACACAGCATGTTACATCTTAAACAGAGCTTTAATAAGACCAATATTAAAGAAAACACCTTATGAATTATGGAATGAAAGAAAACCAAATATAAAATACTTTCATGCATTTGGATGTAAATGTTTCATTCATAATAATGGTAAAAACAACTTAGGAAAATTTGATGCTAAATCTGATGAAGGAATTTTTCTAGGTTATTCAACAACTAGTAAGGCATATAGAATCTTTAACAAGAAAACCTTAGTAGTTGAAGAATCCATTCATGTAGTTTTTGATGAATCTTTAGCAACTGGATCTGAAAAGATTGATGATGAGGAAGATACAAACATAATTGAAAAAGATCTTGAAAAACTTAATATTGAAGTATCTTCTGATCATGAACAAGAGCTAAAGATGATGATTCACATAAGGACGATGATGTAATATGATCATAATGATGTAGATCTTCCAAGAGACTGGAGATATGCTCATAGTCATCCTAAGGAATTGATTATAGGCGATCCATCTCAAGGAATAAGGACTAGATCATACATGAGAAATATTAGTAATCATCTTGCATTTGTATCACAAATTGAACCTAAAACTATAGAAGAAGCTGAAAAAGATAATAATTGGATGTTAGCTATGCAAGAAGAACTAAATCAATTTACAAGAAATAATGTTTGGACCTTAGTTGAAAGACCTAAAAACCATTCAGTAATAGGATCAAAATGGATTTATAGAAATAAACTAGATGAAAATGGCATTGTAATTAGAAACAAAGCTAGATTGGTTGCTAAAGGATATAATCAAGAAGAAGGTATTGATTTTGATGAAACCTTTGCACCTGTAGCTAGATTAGAAGCCATTAGGCTATTACTTGCATTTGCATGTCATATGAACATTAACTTATTTCAAATGGATGTAAAAAGCGCATTTTTAAATGGATTTATTAATGAAGAAGTTTATGTAGAACAACCACCAGGTTTTGAAGATCACGAATTTTCAAATCACGTTTTTAAATTGCACAAAGCTTTATATGGTTTGAAACAAGCACCTAGAGCTTGGTATGATAGGTTAAGTAAATTCTTAATAGAAAATGATTTTACAAGAGGAAATGTTGATAAAACTTTGTTTTTGAAAAGAAAAGGTAAAGATTTACTTGTAGTACAAATATACGTAGATGACATTATTTTTGGTGCTACTAACGATTCTCTTTGTCAAGAATTTGCAAAGTTGATGCAGGGAGAATTCGAGATGAGCATGATGGGAGAACTCAACTTCTTCCTTGGACTCCAGATCAAACAAAGCAAAGAGGGAATCTTTATCAACCAAACCAAATACACAAGAGAACTACTCAAAAAGTTTGGTATGGAAACAATGAAACCCCTCGGAACTCCAATGAGTCCTTCATGCAAGCTGGACAAAGATGAAGAAGGTAAAAAGGTTGATCAAAAGTATTATCGAGGTATAATCGGATCCCTTCTTTATTTAACAGCAAGTAGACCAGATATCATGTTTTCAGTATGTTTATGTGCTAGATTTCAATCTGAACCTAAAGAATCACATTTAATAGCTGTTAAAAGAATTTAAGATATCTAAATGGAACTAAAAATGTAGGTTTATGGTATTCTAGAGACTCCACATTAAACCTAATTGCATATTCAGATTCTGATTATGCTGGATGTAAATTAGATAGAAAAAGCACAAGTGGTGCATGCCAATTCTTAGGTAGTAACTTAATCACATGGTTTAGCAAAAAGCAAAATTCAGTTGCATTATCAACTACTGAAGCTGAATATGTAGCAGCTGGAAGTTGCTGTGCGCAAATCCTATGGATTAAGCGACAACTTGAAGACTATGGTATCACACTTAATAAAACCCATAAGATGTGATAACACTAGCGCAATCAACTTAACTAAAAATCCAATTCAACACTCAAGAACAAAACACATAGAAATTAGATATCATTTTATAAGGGAACATGTAGCTAATGATGAAATTTGTTTAGATTATGTAAACACTGAAGAACAATTAGCTGACATATTCACTAAACCTTTAAATGAAGAAAGATTTTGTTATCTTAGAGGAGAATTAGGAATTTGTAATCCTTTTGAATAAATTTTGAAACCTCTAAGGAAATATATCTAGAATTCTTTCAAATTCTCAAAATCTTAAGGAAATTTTATCTAGAACTCATATCAATTTGATCTCTCAAATCCATGATTTTTAATCATACTCAAAGATCAAATTTCGGACTTATTTCGGATTCTCTGAATTCAATCTAATTTTTCTCTGAAATTTGTCCGGAGCCGACTCGAGAGTTTCGGAGTCGACTCGAGTTTCTGCTGAAACTCAGGAGTCGACCCCTTCTGAGCGAGTCGACTCGAGATCGTGTCTGTGCTCTGTGACTTACCCGAGCCGACTCTACGCTTTGCGCGAGTCGACTCGACGTGGTCCCAAATCGCTTATTTAGGGCACGAGCCGACCCATCGTTCGATTCTAATCATTCCAAATCATTCTCAAAACCCTCCAAAACCTTTCAAACTTTCCAAAATCTTCCAAAAACCTTGAACAATCATTCCACCTTGAATCAATGGCCCCCAAAACCCGTGGTGCCAGTAGTAGCCGTGCCGGGATGAAAAGGAAGAAGACCGTGCGTCGACCCGTCCGCGAGCCGACTCCGGAATCTTCGTCTGCTTCCTCTTCGGATGATACACCTGCTCCTACTGTCTCTACTCCTCAGGTAGACCTTTTTGCAAGTAGGGTCATTACCACTGGAAGGAAGTTTGATTTCGATTTGTTTGAGAGAGAGGGATTACTTGTAGGTTCACAGTTGAGAGAAATGGGTTTGAGAAAATATGCTCCCTAGACTGTCCTACATACCCTGCACTGGTAAAAGAGTTTTATAGAAATTTGACTAGAGGAGACAATGGATTGGTCAGTACTGTCAGAGGAGTTGGTTTGAATGTCTCTGCCGTCATTCTTTCTAAGCTATTGGACTTACCCCTATCAGGACCCTCCACCTTTGAACCAGAGGATAGGTCTCCTGCCCTCACCAGATTATTGAATAGAAACTTTGAGGGATTTGAAGAAGTTTTTGCCAGTCAGCTGCCACTGGACTTAAGATTGCTACACAACATTTGCAGCAGAATTCTATTCCCTAAGACAGGCCGGTTTGACTACTTATCTGAGAGGGATATATTTGTCATGGATGCTGTAGTTTCAGGGAAGCCAATCAACTTACCCATCATGATTTATGGTATATAGCTGATTGTGGAAGTAAGAGGAAATCCTGTCTTCCCTATGGTATGATCTTGACTCAGTTATTCAGAAGCCAAGGGATTGTTTTTAGTGATAGTGAGCCCAAGAAGAATTTGAGACATACTGACTACTACTCTGGCCACTATTCACCGCATGGGCTTCAAGAAAGTTAATGGTAATTGGATAAGAAAAGGTCAAGATGATGTTAGAGCTGAGGACAGAGTTGAAGACATTGGAGCTGAGGTCGAGGTTGGACCTTCTGTTGCTGGACCGTCTGAGGCAGGACCTAGCATGCATTATTCTCCTCCACCTCAGGCTTCATCTCTTCTGTGAGATTTTCAGATGAGCAGTTATGTCAACTTAGATCTATGTTTGCTGAGTTTGATAATCAAAGGAAAGATGAAATTGGTCAATTAAGAGAAGACATTAAAGAATTAAAGGAAAATATCATTTCAAGACTTGACTTATTTTCATTCTCTATTGGTACTCATGTGGATTCACTCAATGCTGAGCTTAAGAATATCTTTGAAAGACTTCAAGGGATAGCTGATGGATCCAATGTATATCTTGATAGAACCAATCAGTTAAGAAGAGATATTGATGCAGCAGTTGATCAAATTCAAGTAACCATGAATGACTTTAACAAATCTCAAAAGGATGATATCATGGAGATGATTGGACACTTAAAAAGTTTGATTTTCAAGCGTGTCAAATGAATTTGATACTTATCTTAGTTGTATCTCTAATTTCCTTCCTAGATTGTATCTAGGAAATTTTGCTTTAATATGAATGTATTTGAACTTTGATGAATCTAAGTTGGTTTAAATTTGATTCCATGAGCTTGTATTACATTTTGATGTAATTTGATGTACTTTTAAGTAATGAGAAAAGTTATGTTCATTTCAATTATGAGTACATTTGAATATCTTTGAATGCTTATGTTTAATCTGATATAATTTTGAATATCTCAATACTCAATTGATAACTTAAATGCTGAATGAATTCGAATGAATTAACCAAGTTGATGCTCTGATGCATTTCAACCTTTTTGTTGATTACAAAAAAGGGGGAGAGATTTATATGAATTAATCGTATATTGCATCATCTTTTTAATTGCCCTAATTAAATAAGGGGGAGAGAATTAAATAAGAAAAAGGTTATTTGGCTTAAGTTTTTAAATTTAAAAATCCTTTTTGAATTGAGGTTCTTAGGGGGAGCTACCTCATTGAGGGGGAGCTTTTCCATGAACACAAAAGCTGATTTTGATATCATAAATCTTTCAATGTTATAATGCATATACTCAATGTTTTTGTCATCATCAAAAAGGGGGAGATTGTTGAGAAATTATTGAAACATAATTGCCCCAACTTTATTGATTTTGATGATTTCCAAAAGCCATGAGTATTTTAAATAAAACAATGAGTTTATCTATCAAAAATCTTGAGCTTATTCAAAAAGAAACCAATGGACTCTAAATGGTTAATTCACTGATTTTTGAATCAATTTGAAGAGATGTTTTCAAACACTATTTTAGAATCTCGAAAAGAAATTCTTACATAATATATTTTAATCTATGATTTCTTGAAACATGTCTTGAATTCATGCTTAATGACATATTTATTGTTTTCAAGTCAAAATCATTTAAATTATTTTAATATATTGGGACGAGCTTTAAAGTCAATCAGAACATTTTTCTGATTTTTGTATCGCTCCCGAGCCGACTCAAGGGTTCCCGAGTCGACTCCCCAATTGTCTGAGTTTCAATGTTGTCTTGAGTCGACACTTGAGTTTTCAAGAGTCGACCCCTGAAACCTTCGCGAGCCGACTCACGACTGTGCGAGCCGACTCGACTCAGACACCAGAAAGTCTCATTTTTGAGCACTTCTCGAGTCGACTCCCCATGTTTCTCGAGTCGACTCCCGACTTTCAGGAGCCGACACTTATGTTTTCTCGAGTCGACTCTTCAATGGTTAAAATGTTTCTATTTTTGGTAATCGACCTCGAGCCGACTCCCTCAGAGCTCGAGCCGACTCCACGATTTCTGGGCGCGATTTTTAACGATGACACATCAGCCCCAACGGTAGTTTTTGAATAACGGCTATTTTTCCTTGATTCTAACGGACATATTTTTGCAGAATCTATAAATAGAGGAGTTCTTTTCAAATCAAAACAACCCAGAGAAAATCAAAAAGAGAGAAAAGAATATCATTTGAAAAGAGGGAAAAACAGAGCATATTGGAAAAATTATTTTTGCTCAAAGAGGAGTGTTTCAAAAGGAGTGAAATCCAAGTGAGAGTTTCGTACTCCTTCTCATCATTCCACAAAAGCCAGAAGAAAATCCAAGTGCGTTTCAAAGGTCAAATCTGCGGATTTTCAAAAGAGGGAAAAGCTTCATCTCAACTCCAAAGACTTCAACGTCAAGAATCTAGCTGAGGCGTGATTCAACACTTCTAAAGGAGTTGAAGAGAAGAAGGGAGAAAGCCCAAGCATCACCATCTGCAAATTATCAGGCTTTTCTAACCTTTTAATATTTTGTACTTAATTTGTATATTTGCTCAAGGGGAGCACATTATTGTTCAAACACTATAATTTTTTGTTTGCTGATTCAATCTGTGGATTGAATTAGTGGAGGTTGGTATACCTCGTTACAAGCCGGAGTGCTTGTGTTGGGTTTGTTGTGAGCCCTAGAAAAACAACGTGTAGGGTTTTGTGCTGGTAAGCCCGAGTTAAAACCAGCTGGGTTCGTTGTGCACCCGGTAAAACAACAAGTTTGAGTTGTGAGCTTGAAAACAACTCGGCTGTAATCTAGAGAGATTATAGTGTGGACCCAAGTGAATCTTGGGAGTGGACGTAGGTGCTGGTTGCGCCGAACCACTATAAAATTATCTTGTGTTTGCCGTGCATCATTTTCTCTATCTCTATCTCTCTTTATTAACTGCTTGTTCATTGCTTATTAGTTAATCTCACTTGCACATCTTGCTAACTAATCAATTAAAGTTAAAAAGTCTTAAATTTTTAAGAACCCAATTCACCCCTCCCTCTTGGGTTGCCATCTGGGCCAACACGGGTGCCTTATCACCAATCGACGATCGGACGGATGCTTTATCACCAACCGTCCTGTTGACTGGTCAACCAACCATCCTGTTGACTGGTCAACCAACAGTCCTTTTGACTGGTCAACCGATAGGTGTCAGCCATTGGATCGCGATCACGATCATGATTTGATCACCACATCTCGACCCTTCATCCGATCGATCAACGATCAATTGATCTCAGCCCCTTATCTTGATCCGATCAGTCTCCACCGTCGGATCATCATGATCTAGAAAAAATTTAAAGCCCCTCAAGACGATGCATGTGCAAAGTGCAAAGTGCGCCTACAAAGCGCCCATTGCGCCCTTCGCCCTCAAGCTCTCTACTTATGGTGAGCCTAAGGAATTTAAGCTTTAAGGAAGTGGTTTTTATATAAGTGAACCTTCCTTTCTTGTTCTTTCTGATATGGGACTAAATGTCCCTGCAATTTCTCATTCACACACTAAAGGACGGTGATGGGCTTTCAAGGCCCATTAGGGTATTTAGGTGTATTTTGGCCCATTACCCAATACCTAAGCCTTAATCCAAGCCTCATCTAACTTAGGACAGCAATTTGTATTTTTATACCGTGTTTGTGTTGTGTAGAACTTAAGGCATAATGATACGTGAATTGACATAAACATAACATAATTAATTAATTATATAAAAATCAAAACATGAACATGACATGATTATTATATCAGTAACACGATGCATGATATGACAGGATAATCTATTTAATAAATTAATTACATTAGATTGTGATAGTAAATGAAAGAGAGAGAAAGAAAAAATTGGATAACTCATATCAAAATGGGATCATACCTAAATTCCACCCTAAATATAGGTGCATCTTTTTAAAGATGGTATGCTAGTAAAAGTACTGTATATATCGATTCAATATATTATTATGCAATCTATTGCCCAATATCATTAGATTATTATGTGTGCTTATAAGTGCAGCACATTTTAACTCAGAAGGAAACGATTGGTTCGCTGTGGTTGATCAATTTATATTTTATTTATTTATAATTATATTGAAACATATAAATATATATTTAATTTATTTATTTTATATAAAACGACATCTACCTATAAATTTATATGATTTCACATCAATCACACACACACACACACACACACACACAACTTTAAAATAAAATAAAATAAAATAAAATATATAAAAATCAGAGATAATAAAATTAAATTTGAAATATAAATATAATTATAATAACTTAAAAATTTATAATTTAGCGTCATTCTAAACTTATTAAAGATAAAACTATTTAAAATATGATGTTATATAATAAAGAGTAACAATAAAACAAAGAGACTGAAAAGAAAGTATTGGAATATGTTTTCTCTTATGCTATCCGGATATCTCAAATACAACTCTATGCTATCTATTTATAGACATAGAACAAGATATTACATTCATCAACATTAATAAGCATTTATATGGGTAATGCCAATAGATATAACCTCCTCTTGGAATAACTTCCTCTTGGAATACCAATGGACATCCATGTTATTGGTAATATTATAACACTCTCCCCTATATGTCCATTTATTTGATCAAGAAAAATTCTTAGTGAAGGGAAGAGTACCTCATTCGTGTTTTTTACTAAGAGGGATACTCTCTCATTAAAAACCTTGCCAAAAAAATCCAATGGGACAAAATCATAGCTAAGAAAAAAAGAGTATATAGTATTTTGCTTTCCCTTTTGACTTTATCTCTTGATATACTTTTCTTAAAATTATCATTCGAGATTCTTGAGTCATCGTAGTCCAATTTTTTGAACTAACTCTTCAAATCTCTTTGTAGATAGTGCTTTCGTAAATAAATCAGTGAGATTATCGCTAGATCAAACTTGTTGAACATTAATAGCACCACTTTTCTGAAGGTCATGAGTAAAAAAGAACTTTAGGGATATATGTTTTATTCTGTCACCTTTGATATACCCTCCTTTCAGTTGGGCTATGCAAGCTGTATTATCCTCATACAACATAGTTGGTACCTTCTTTTGAGAGGATAATCCATATTCTTATGAATGTGTTGGATTACCGATCCAAGTCATACACATTCTCGGCTTACTTCATGAATTGCCAAAATTTTGGCATTGTTAGATGATGTAGCCATAATTGTTTGCTTTGTAGAATGCCATGAAATAGCAGTGCCACTATATGTAAAGACATAACCCGTTTGTTATCGACCATTATGAGAATCAGACAAATATCCTGCATTTACAAAATCTACCAACTCGGATTTGGACAAATTTGAATAATACAAACCCATATCCATTGTACCTCTGAGGTATCAGAATATATGCTTAACACCTGTCCAATGCCTCCTTGTAGGCGAAGAACTATATCTTGCTAACAAGTTCACTAAAAAAGATATATCAAGTTGAGTGAGTCGCAAGATACATTAATGCACCTATTGCGCTAAGATATGGTACTTTAGGACCAAGTAGTTCTTCATCGTCTTTCTTTGTCGGAAAAGATCTTTATCGATTTCAAGTGACCTTACGACCATCGGAATACTCAATGGGTGTGCTTTATCCATATAAAACCTTTTAAGTATCTTTGCTGTATAAACAGATTGGTGCACAAAAATTCCATTCTTAAGATGCTCGAGCTACACGCCAAAGCAAAATTTTGTTCTTCCAAGATCTTTCATTTCAAATTCCTATTTTAGGCAATCTGCTGCCCTTTGAAGCTCTTCAGGAGTTTTAATTATGTTCAAATCATCAGCATATACTACAATGATAACAAATTATGATCCAGATCTCTTTATAAAGATATAAGGATATATGGGATCATTGTTATAGCATTGTTTCAATAGGTATTCAGTCAAATGATTGTACCACATATGCCCTGCCAGTTTTAACCATTAGAGAGACTTCTGTAATTTTATCGAATAAAGTTCTCTCGAATTAGAGTTATACTTTTCAGGCAATTGTAATCCTTCTAGAATTTTCATATAGATATCATTGTCAAGTGAGCCATATAGATAGGCTGTCACTACATCCATAAGACACAATTCAAGTTTTTCATGCACTGCTGGACTAATCAAATACCGAAAAGTTATTGCATCCACCATAGGAGAATACGTCTCTTCCAGATTTTTGTGAGAACCCTTGGGTAACTAGTCGTGCTTTATACCTCACAATTTGATTATCCTTATTTCATTTTTGCACGAATTCCCATTTATATCCTACAGGTTTTACACCAGTCGGTGTTTGAACAATTGATCCAAAAACTTTACATTTCGCTAGCGATTTTAAGTTAGAATCGATTGCATCCTTCCATATTGGCCAATCTTGTCGATGTTTACATTCTTCCATAGACATTGGTTCATGATCCTTATTTTTATTTTTAATATTTTGTGTAATATAATATGCAAACTTATCATCGATGATCATCTTATATCGGTTCCATCTTTCCCAAGTCATAATATAATTGATAGAGATCTCTTCATTTTATTTAATTTTAGGTACCTTATTCTCTTTTAGAACTGACTCATCTGGAGTCTCAATTACTTCTGTTATTATACTGGGGATCTTTTCTCGAGTAACCGTATCTTCAATCTGGTCATCTAAATGCTTTGCTCCTTTTCTTTTGTGAGGATTTTATCTTTGGAATCAACTAGTCTACCATGCTTTACTTGTCCCTTTATCTCATTAGCAGTGGTAGGTTGTCCTTCAGGAACGATAATTTTGATTGAAGCATTTGCAGCTGGTATATGTGACTTTGTCACTCTTTTATGGTCAGTAAATGCGTCTGGCAGTTGATTTGCTAGTTTTTGCATGTGAATTATCTTCTGAACTTCATGTTCATGTTGTTTTGTATGAGGATCGAGATGGGACAATGATAATTCATTCCAACTAATTTTTTTACCAGCTGCTTATTTTCATCCCTTAATGTTGGAAACATAGACTCATCAAAATGACAATCGGCAAAATGTACCGTAAATAAATCTTTTGTAGATGGTTCAAGATATTTAATTATAGATAAAGATTCATACCCATATATATTCCTAACCTTCTTTGAGATCCCATCTTAGTGCGTTGTGGTGGAGCAATTGGAACATAAACCGCACATCCAAAAATTCTTAGATAAGAAATATTTGGTTCCTGACCATAAACCAATTGTACTGGAGAGAATTCATGATAATTCGTTGGCCTGATGCGAATAAGTGCTGCTGCATGTAAAATAGCATGTCCCCATATAGACAAAGGAAGTTTGCTTTCATAAGTAATGATCTTGTAATCAGTTGGATCCGTTTGATAAGCGATTATGCAAAATCATTTTGAGTATGAACATATGCTACAGGATATTCAACAATGATCTAATATCAGTACAATAATCATTAAATGCTTGAAAAGTAAATTCATCAGCATTGTCAAGGCGTATTGTCTTAATAAGATTATCTGAAAAATGAGTGTGTAGTCGAATTAATTGCGCTAGTAATCTTGCAAACACCAGGTTACGAGTCGATAATAAGCATACATGTGACCATCTAGTTGAAGCATCAATTAAAATCATGAAATATCTAAATGGTCTACTTGATGGGTGAATAGGCCCATAAAAATAACCATGTATGCATTCCAGAAATTCAAAAGATTCAGTCTTAATTTTAGCCAATCACTACAAGAAAATATCAAAATAGTGACAAAAATTAGTGATGAAAATTTTTGTCACTAAATTGTGACGGTTTAGTAACAAAATAGTGACAAAAAATTAAAATCAGTGACAGATTAATTTTTTGTCACTAAACTGTCACTAAATTAGTGACGGACTATCACATCCGTCACTAATTTAGTGACGGATTGTCCTTCCGTCACTAATCCATAACAAATTAGTGACGGAAGAGCAATCCATCACTAACTTGATGATGGATTGCTTTTTCATCACTAATCCGTCATAAATTAGTGATGAAAAATAATCGTCACTAATTAGTGACGAATTATTTTCCATCACTAATCCATCAAAATTAGTGATGGATGGGAAATCCATCACTAATTTAGTGACGGATTGCCTTTCCGTCACTAATCCATAATAAATTAGTGATGGAAGAGAAATCCGTCACTAAATTAGTGACGGATTAGTGACGGATATTTCTTCTGTCATTAATCCATCACAAATTAGTGACGGATTAGTGACGGATATTTCTTCCATCACTAATCCGTCACAAATTAGTGACGGATGAAACAATCCGTCACTAATTTTGTGACGGATAAGGCAATTCGTCACTAACTTAGTGATGGATTGCTTTTTCGTCACTAATCCATCACAAATTAGTGATGAAAAACAATCGTCACTAATTAGTGACGAATTATTTTTCATCACAATCCATCAAAATTAGTGATGGATGGGAAATCCATCACTAAATTAGTGACGGATTACCCTTTCATCATTAAATCATCACTAATTTAGTGACGGATTGGCCTTCCGTCACTAATCCATCACTAATTTAGTGATGGATTACCCCATCCGTCATTAATTTAGTGATGAAAGAGAAATCCGTTACTAATTTAGTGATGTATTTCTTCATCCATTACTAATTTAGTGACATATTGCCCTTCCGTCACTAATCCGTCACAAAATTAGTGACGGAAGAGCAATCCGTCACTATATTAGTAACGAATTAGTGACGGATTGCCCTTTCATCACCAAATTTATACTTTTAATATTTTTTTGTTTGAATGAGAAGAAAGAAAGTAAAATAAAAAAATTTAATAATTTATAGTAATAATAAAATTTTTATTATAAATAATTGCATGTCTAATATTTTTTAAAAGAATTAATATTAAAATAAAAAATAATAAAATATTTTTAAAATTTTTCTTCATAATCGCTTTAATTTTTTTAAAAAATTAGCAATCTAATATTTTTTTTAATTTTATTTTTTCTTTTTTTTTCTTTCTACTTGCCTCTCCATCAAACACAGTGCAAGCTTTATCACCGTTTAGAGTTGTTACCTAATCTCGTACCCTCCAGGCCCCACAATTAATGAAGCAGCAGTGGAAGGCAGTCTCAATGTCTTTCTTTGTCTTGAGCGATCTTTCTGAACCACTACAACATTTGCTCTTATTAACATATTATGTAACGTTAAACAAAATTATAGTATTACACCGACGCGTAGAAATTGTAATTAGTGGATATATGAAGCATTGGAATTGGAATTTTGGAATTTGCTAAGCTGCGCGTGGAAGGAGAGGGGATGCCGTTGGCCGTCAAACACGGGCACGTTGCTTGCCTGGAGGAAGGGAGTGTTGAGAGACGTCCCTTGGAATTCTCAACACCTATGAACAGCTTTAAGATCGTATTTTAATTTTGGAAAAAAAAATATATTTTTTATTTTTTTAAATTTTTTTATTTTCTGATTTTTAAAGGAATATTTAATAAAAATTATTATTTATTTTTATTATAAATAATAACTTTTAAAAGAATAAATAAAAATAAAAAATCTTTGTTTATTGTTAAATGTTAATATAAAAAGAAAAAAAATAAAATATAAAATAAATAAATTTGGAAACGTAGGAGAAACATTTATCAGCCATTTCCACCCCTGGGCCGAGAACTTCCCGCCCACAAATATTAGAGTCGGGTGACATAGGTTTCCTCTCCTCTGATAACCCCCCCCCCCCCCGGGCCGATGCTAGGTTCCTCCCGCGTTCTGAAGCTAGGTTTACCTTCCGTCACGCCCGCGTTCTGTCTCCCCCCTAGATGCTAGGTTTACCTCTGATCCCCCCCCCCCGTCGGCAGGCTCCTTTTTACCTCTGATCCCCACCCCCATCGGCAGGCTCCTTCTTCCCTAGATGCTAGGTTTACCTCTGATCCCCCCCCCCCCCCGTCGGTAGGCTCCTTCTATGATCCCCCCAAGCTTGGTTTACCTCTGATCCCCTCCTCGGCAGGCTCCTTCTCTGATCCCTCCAGATTCTTCTCTGATCCCCCAAGCTAGGTTTACCTCTGATCCAATCGTCGGCATTGATTTGATCTCTTTTGTATTCGGTTTGATCTAATGAAGAAGTTTTCTGAATTGTAGTGGAAGGATCTAGGGAAGGGGCTTTGACAGGTATTCTAGCCTTCTGAAGGTCAGTGTCCCAGGCAGAGAGATTCCAGCTCATGCAGAGCAGTGTGTCTCAGAAATCTTGAGTAAGTAGTCTTCAATCTCTTCTTCTATTTTTGGTTTTATGTATGCCGGCCGTACCTTGTTTTGAGAATGAATCAGCTCTTCCATTTTTCCTTTAGTTATTCGAAGTCATCCTCCCCTTTAGAGAGGGGGAGAAACGTGAGCTTGGGAAAATTTTAGCATGTTCTACATGTTCTACATGGGAAGTAATATTAGCAGGTCATGAAATAAAGCTTGAGAATTGTTTTAATATGTTGATTTGCTCATTTTTAGTTAGTAGAAAATAGTCATGCATTTGTTTTAATCTGTTGATTTGCTCAACATGAATCTGTCTGCTTTTGTTCTGCTGCTTCTGGTTGGGATCACGTGGATGGAATGCAGGCCTCATGGTGTTGTCCCTATCTTCTCTTGCCTTATTGTCCTGCACTTCGGAGTGCAACCATTGTATCAGTTCTTATGCCCTGGATAAGAGGATGTGTTATGCATCTTGTTTCAGAGCCCAAGTGCTCATCTGTTGCTTTATAGTGATTGAAGTTTTGTTTCTGTAATGATGTATCACTCTTACTTTTCCAGAATTTCATTGCTTCCCTGTTGCGGTGCCAAACCAGCACTAATCCTTCCATCGAGAGTTGGTTAACAGAGCCTAATAGTTAGGGAAGCTTGAAGCTTTAATGCTTCTCTCTCTTTAATTGAACTTAGGTTAGAGTTCTGTATGCCAAATTGTAGATGTGTCTGTTTGGAGTGCCTTGAGGTTGGTCCATCTACTCCCTGTTGTGCTTCAATTTTTTTTTGATGGAAAATCGGAGGAAGGAGCCTCCCCTAGATATATTAGAAGTATATAAAAAATGCTCTGTTGTGCTTCAATGTGTGGTTCCAACTAGCAAATGCGGTAGAAAGTGGTAAATGAATTGCACTCCAGTCTTAAATTGACCAAGTTCAAGTTGGTTAGGACTATGGAATTTGATAGCAATGAATTAGACCTTGCCATGTGGTCTGAAAGCTATGTCAGAGAAGCCATGTGTCATGCGTTGGATTTGGGAGGCCGTGTCGTGCAGCTCAGGTCACTTTAGGACACGCTACTGAGGCTGGGTGCAGTGCTCCAGTGACATTCATAGCTTAGACAGCTTTCTTGTGGGGAATTTCTTTTGTCTTTTTTTTTTATAATCATCTAAACATGTAATTACTAACTTATTATTGTTGTAGGCTGAAGAGTTAAAACGTCGGCCCAATAGTTGGGAGCTATTTAAAAAAGTGCACACAAAAAAAGATGGAACTTTTATAGATGCGAAGTCCAAAAAAGTAAATGTATGTTTATATACTATTTCTATTAATTTTTATTGTATTTGTAATTTTTAAATCGCAAAGTCTTAATCTAACTTAAATAATTTATTTTATTATAGGATCGCATGGAGGAGTTGGTGTCTTCTATATCTCAGTCTTTGGATGAGGGTTCAGAACCTCTACCAATTGATATTGATGCTCTTTACTTTGAGGCTGCAGGTGAAGAGAAGAAGATGCGTATATATGGTCTTGGTTCACGAGCAGTGTCTTTATATCCTGCTTCATTTCAGAGCAGCAGAATTTCATATCCATCACAGGTTGCAGCTCAAGTTAAGGAGCTTGCAGAGAAGCAACAGGAGCTTGCAGAGAAGCAAGCGGAGATGGATAGAAAGATTGCTGAGTTGAATGCGCAAACGGAGCGTCTACATCAGATGGAAGGGCAGATGAAGCGCTTCATAGAGCATATGGACTTTGCACAAGAGTTCCATGGATCAGGATCTTCTGCATCTTAACTTGATAAGGGTGCAAGAGCTTAAATAGGGGGAGTATGCGAGGACTCGTGTGGTTGTGTTTCTAGTCTCACATTGGTTGTGCTAAGAATTCCTTTTGGCCAATTTGGGTCAGCTCTTAGGTCATTACAAATTAAGTAGTGCGGGGTATAAAGATTTCTTTAAAAATGAAATAAATTAGAATTCCTTTGCACTGTTGTGCTAAGAATTCCTTTGCATTGTTGGCATTAAATTAGGAGCCTATAGATTTCTTTCTTGGCTTTTTTCATCCAGTGGTAAAAGCTCAGAACTTTTCAATGATTTTCTTAGACTCTTTTCTTTAGACTCTTCCTGCTTGTCTTAAATTTATAAATGCTCTAGGAGATGTCTAAACTTTGATGAAAATGCATGTGCTGATAATCAAGCATCTTAATCTATTCTTGTTGATTCCTATTATAGAATTAATGTGTTCTAGTTTGGTTATGTAAGAAATGTGTAACTGCATCAATGGTTGAATTGCTTATTGGTTTCATTGTTTGTATGTGCTACTATTCTCATTGAACATCCGTGGACTTGGCTCACTTGTTTAGTGTATGGTAAGTTCCTGAAACTGTGTGCCTCTTGCCTATCTGCCATATGCTAATCTCATTATGATTGTAGGTTAATGAGGAAGCAAGTGATAAAGTTTCAGAGGCTATTTGTGCCATCCTCCTAATATTGGGTTTGTGAATCATTGGACTGCCCCAATCATCCCAATCACCTTAATTTTTTTTTTTTTTGATTTTGTTGGAGCTCCAGCTCCAGATATCAATTTACTGATATCTTCAGTCTCTATTAATGAAGAGAAGAGAAGGGAAGTTGGAGTAATGGGTGTTTGACTGCTTAATTTATTTTCATTTGTCTTCTTTCTTTATTTGCTCAAACTATTTGATCTGCTTGCTATCGACTGTGTTAAATTCAGTGACTTAGGACTTTGGGAATATTTATCTTCTTTCTCTGTGATAATTTTGATGAGTACTTTTGTGTGCGGGTGTCGATGCTGGGTCACAATCTTTTCTAGTAGATTGCATTGGTTGCCTTCTCATTTGTCTCTCTTTCGATTACATCGGTTGGTGGATGTGATGATATCAATAGATCTATAGAAGCTGCTTCATTCTTCTTGTGAGAATCTGATATGTGGGAAGTATCATCAGCACCATTATGATTGCTTTTGCTTCACTTCATGTTTGGTGGGTCCAATCTGGCAAAAACTTTCCTAGATCCCATCTTGGTGTTATACGGCTTGCTGAACATGTGAGCATTGGTTTCATAGTATACCATATTTTTCTAGTAACGGTGATTCTCATCTTAGACATCAAAGCGGGGATGTCAAACTGATGTTCTGAGAGTTGTCATAGAATTCGTGGAGTCTATAATCAATTATGGGTTTATCAAATGTATCATTTTGTTCCTAACATTCTTTTCTATGTTAGAATGCCTTAAGAAGGTTCTGAACTTTAATGTATAAATAGAATTTCATCTGTATGAGTTCTTTAGATTTTTTAGCTTGTCCACCTTTTTCATTCAATTTAGGATCTTTATTGTATCTGTGGATGACTGCTTATTTCTACAGAGGTACCCTTAAATCACCATGGTCTAGAAGAAAAATAAAACGTGCACTTACTAGGAAGAAATGGTGCGATTGCTTTACACCAGAGGTTTGTGAATCATTGGACTGCCCCAATCATCCCAATCCCCTCATCATTTGGTTGCAATTCTATGGAAATTTTATCCTATTCTTGTTTGTCACAATGAAATTTCTGAAAGACTGCATTTTTTTTGCTCATGTTATTGTATTTTGATTGGATTTGTCCACTACTATACATGCAAAAAGAATGAAGTGATGTTTATCTTAGACAAAAATGATAAGAAAATGACATGTCATGGAAGCTTTAGAGTTTTCTCAACACAAGATAGCTAAGGTAAAAAATGAAAGCAGAGGGAAAAAACTGTAGGAATGAGTACATAGTTCCCCTCTGAGGGGTGTAAGAGGTCTTATTTAATCTTCCTCCACTTTGATCCATGCATGAACAATTTTTGCTATTTTTGGGTTATGGATCCAAACTGCTCCGTTCTTGTGATTTAGAAGATGGTCCTACAAGGTCCATCAGGTCAAAGGAGAAAACTTGGAACCATGATCTAACTGGTGATAATTGATAGGTTGAGTCAAAGTCATGTGAGCTCATGTTTTAGATGGACCTATTGAATCATGAGGTCAGGTATCAAATTGTAGAACTGATATCCGACAAACAAGTGGCATGTCGAAAGTATATAATCTCATCATTGATATCTTTGTCCATGTTTAGGGAGAGGTGTCAGTGGCAGTAGTCGATATCATTATTGTTTATTTGGTGCCTTTTCTTGGAATCGCTTATTGTTTTACATTATAAATTGCACCAAGTATGTAACTCGACTTTGTATTTATAAATTTGCAATTGGATATTCGAGCAAAGGAAGCCTGTTCAATATTTACCTTCCCATCTATAGTCTGCTTGTTTATTATATCATGTCTGCTTGTTTACTCAACTGATTTTTTTTGGGTTCATATCTTGTGTTCACCAATATATGTTTTTGAGCACTGCTTTTTTTACCTATTGCCTAGTTCCTAAGGTTTTATGTCACATGCCAATTGATTTGATGTTTTATGCAAGAAGACCTTGCATATAAAAGAGACTTGTTTTGATTAACTGTTCATGTTTATCTATTCTTAATTGTTATAGTAATCAGTCAGCTTATTAAACATTGATTGTAAAGGATTTTATACTTCTTATGTGCATGAATGCATATCATCAATTTGACTATTGCTCTTTTGTATTTTTAGGCTTCACGGCCAGCAAGGACTCACTTGTCCGGATCATGAAACATCAGGGATGAAATGTTTCAAATACTCTGCACCTAAAGTTTCAGAAGATTTTATAGCAGCTGAAATTTCTATCCGGCATTTGAAGCAAATGAAGCCCCATCAGTTAGAAGGTTTTAATTTCTTGGTTAGAAATTTAGTAAATGATAAATTAAGCCAAGATCGGCGAAGCTTGTTGTTTTAGAAAGCGAGTGATTCTAACTTGAGATTCTAAAGGAAATGTCTATAATGGCTTTAATGAAGTCGGCTACTCGGCTGGCCCGTTTTAATTAATGGAGTTGGTGGTGGCTCACCGTTTCAATGAATTTATTCAAAGTTCCAAAGTTGACTATGGACTTTTCTGACTCAGTACTGCATTAATTAGATATATCGGAAATGATTCCAGAATCTACTGCTTGGCGGTGGCTCCTTTTTTGATGAAATTTTATTAGGTTAATGATGGATTAGTGATGAATTTCTGATAAAAATAATAGTGATGGATTAGTGATGAAAATATTAGTGATTGATTAGTGATGGAACAATAACGGATGATTAATGGATTCTTTCGTCACTAATCCATCAGCAAATTGTGATGGCATAGTGATGGAGCTATTAGTGACATGCATTCCATCAACAATCTATCACTAAACCGTGATGGAATATTTGTGACGAACTAGTGACGAAAGTTTTAGTGACTAAATTT
This sequence comes from Calamus simplicifolius, assembly GCA_900491605.1. Classification (NCBI taxonomy): domain Eukaryota; kingdom Viridiplantae; phylum Streptophyta; class Magnoliopsida; order Arecales; family Arecaceae; genus Calamus; species Calamus simplicifolius. The sequence goes on along the minus strand of UESW01004945.1, from coordinate 207,155 downwards.
CAATAATTCGTCACTAAATTGTGATGGAATAGTGACAAAATATTTGTGATGTAATAGTGACGGAATGATGAGTGACGGATGGTTCGTCACTAATCCGTCACAATTTAGTGACGAAAAATATGTTCCATCATAAATTTTTGATGGAATATTTCGTCACAAATTTGTGACGGAATATTTCATCATAAATTTGTGACGAAATATTTCGTCACAAATCCGTCACTATTATTTTGTGACGGACGCTCTTTCCGTCACTAAATTTAGTGACGGCAAAAATGGTGACGATAAGATTTCCATCACTAATCCGTCACTAAACCCAGTTTGTGACGGAATAGTGATGAAAATTTTTGTCACTATTATACTATTTTCTTGTAGTGAATGATGACCTAATAATTAATTTGCCTTGAGAGCAAGCAGCACATGAGAATTCATTTGGTCATAATATTTTCTGTTTATTCAATGAATATCCACATGAATTCTCTATAATTCTTCGCATCATAATTGAACCGGGATGACCCATCTGGTTATGCCAAATTATAAAATCATTTTGATTAGTAAACCTTTGGTTACTATAGCATATGCTTCAACTGTGCTTATATTTGTGTAGTATAAACCATAGAAAAATGCAAGCAATTTTTCTAATACACATTTCTTGCCTGAGATCATACTTGTAATGCACAAATACTTGAATATTGCCTTTATTAGTTATCTCAATGTAATATCCATTTCTGCGAATATCTTTAAAACTCAATAAATTTCTTTGAGACATTTCAGAATATAAGACATCATCAATTATGAATTTTGTTCCTCTAGGCAAAATGATATGGGCTTTTTCAGAGCCTTCAATCAATTTTGCACTACCACAAATTGTATTAACATTTATTGCCTGCATTCTTAAGTAGAAGAAGTATTTCATATCTTTAAGTATAGTGTGCATTGTATCACTATCTATAATGCATAAATTGTTGTTGTCGGCAAAAAATCCTACTCGAGATAATTTCATTTTCATCATGGAAAGAATGACATGTAGTGAAATGCAAATTAGAATACAATGTATATAGAGGCATTAAAGCTAAAAAGTCATAATTCATCATTGCATCCGTTTCTTTAAAACAAACATATGTATAATAAGATATTATTTTATTGTATGTTATTATTTGATAACATAGACATTCTTAAAAAATTATCCCTATACATTCATGCTATCAATTAGACAAGCATTATTTTCTTTTGGTTGGATAAAAAAGTCAGCAATATCCAGATCATCAAATCCAGTATTAGAAGGGCCACATTCAGAAATAAAATTTATTTCTATCTTTTTTTTCATTCTTTTTCAATGACTTCTAATAAAGTTCAATGAGGTGTTTTGGCATACGATAGGTACTCGACCAATGACCTTTCATTCCACAACGATAGCATGAGTTTTCCACCAAAATTTTACTTAAGTCCTCTTTGCCTTTTTTAATTTTCTTCTCATTTTTCTTCCACTTCAAATGGTGAGGAGTTTTAACATGACTACCACGATAATCAAAACATCCTCGATCACGTCCGCATCTACGACCATGTCCACGACTATACCTTTATCTATAAAATTGATATGTAATCGCATTCACTTTAGAGAATGGTACAGAGCCAGTTGGATGGGCTATATGGTTTTTCTTTAAAAGTTCATTATTTTGTTCAGCCACAAGAAGGCAGGAAATTATTTCAGAATATTTCCTAAAATCCTTTTCAGAATATTTCCTAAAACCCTTTTCATGATATTACTGCTGTAGGAGCAAATTGGAAGCATGAAAAGTGGAAATTTTTTTTTCAGCATATCCTCATCAGTGACTTTTTTTCCATATAATTTCAACTGAGAAGTAATTCTGAACATAGATGAATTGTATTCACTTACTGTCATATAATATTGTAGACGTAAATGCATCCAATCATAACGAGCCTTGGGAAGAATGACTATTTTTTGATGGTCATACCACTCTTTTAGGCTATTCAAAAGGATAAGAGGATTTTTTACCGTTAGGTATTCAACTTTTAATCCCTTATCAAGGTGGTGTCGCAAGAAGATCATTGCTTTTGCTTTGTCTTGGTTGGATGCCTCATTACCCTCTTTAATTGTATCACCAAGGGCATTAGCCTCCAGATGATTTCAAGATCAAGTATCCATGATAGATAATTTTTTTCCATGATTTCTAGTTCCATAAAATCAAGTTTTGCCAAATTTGCCATAACAATCTATCAAAGAACACAAAGTAAATTAGTACATAATCTTTTATTAGAATGAAAATTATTTCAAATTTATCAAGGACTAGAGATAATCATGTATATATATAAATGACCAAGTGATAAGTTGAAGCTCAATAAAAGTTTATATAATTAAAGAGTAGACTAGGAAAAGAAAGTATTGTAATATGTTTTCTCTTATTCCATCGGGTATCTTAAATACAATTCTAAGCCATTTATTTATAGGAATAGAAAAAGATGTTACATTCACAACGTTAATAAGCATTTATATGGGTAATGCCAATAGACATAACCTCCTCTTGAAATACCAATGGACATCGATGTTATTGGTAGTATTATAACAATTCCAAATCTTAAAATCCCTACTGATGGGGCCAGTTGACCCGATGAAAAATAAAAATTTTTTGGACGGCCCAAAGGCCTACGGCTCCAAAGACCGGCCCCAAAGGCCGGCACCTCGAAGACAGTTGGCCCCGAAGGCCGACACCTTCAAGACCGGCGCCTCAAGGCCGGCACCTCGAAGACAGTCGGTCCCAAAGGCCGACACCTCAAAGGCCGGCACCTCCAAGACAGTCGGCCCCAAAGGCCGACACCTCCAAGACCGGCGCTTCCAAGGCCGGCACCTCAAGACAGTCGGCCCCAAAGGCCGACACCTCCAAGACCAGTGCTTCCAAGGCCGGCACCTCGAAGACAGTCGGCCCCAAAGGCCGACACCTCCAAGACCGGCGCTTCCAAGGCCGGCACCTCCAAGACAGTCGGCCCCAAAGGCCGACACCTCCAAGACCGGCGCCTCCAAGGCCGGCACCTCGAAGATAGTCGGCCCCAAAGGACAACACCTCCAAGACCGATGCCTCCAAGGCCGGCACCTCGAAGACAGTCGGCCCCAAAGGCCGACACCTCCAAGACCGGCGCCTCCAAGGCCGGCACCTCCAAGACAGTCGGCCCCAAAGGCCGACACCTCTAAGACTGGCGCTTCCAAGGCTGGCACCTCGAAGACAGTCGGCCCCAAAGGCCGACACCTCCAAGACCAGCGCTTCCAAGGCCGGCACCTCCAAGACAGTCGGCCCAAAAGGCCGATACCTCCAGGACCGGCGCCTCCAAGGCCGGCACCTCGAAGACAGTCGGCCCCAAAGGCCGACACCTCCAAGACCGGCGCCTTCAAGGATGGCACCTCCAAGACAGTCGGCCCCAAAGGCCGACACCTCCAAGACCGGCTCTTCCAAGGCCGGCACCTCGAAGACAGTCGGCCCCAAAGGCCGACACCTCCAAGATCGGCGCCTCCAAGGCCGGCACCTCCAAGACAGTCGGCCCCAAAGGCCGACACCTCCAAGACCGGCGCCTCCAAGGCCGGCACCTTGAAGACCGGCACATTCCTAGCCGGCCCGGCCTCTCCAAGCCAGACGGCCCCGACACATTCCTAGCCGGCCCCTACTTCTCCAAGCAAGTCGGCCCCGACACTCCCTCCGCGTCTCGAGTCCCGCCGAGTCGGCCAAGGCCATCCCAGGCCGGCCCGACTCGGCCCCAGCCTCTCCAGTCCCGCCGAGTCGGCCAAGGCCATCCCAGGCCGGCCCAACTCGGCCCCGGCATCCCCAGTCCCGCTGAGTCGGCCAAGGCCATCCACGGCCAGCCCGACTCGGCCCCGGCGTCTCCAGTCCCGCCGAGTCGGCCAAGGCCATGCCAGGCCGGCCCGACTTGGCCCCGGCGCCTCCAGTCCCGCCGAGTCGGCCAAGGCCATCCTAGGCTGGCCCAACTCGGCCCCGGCTCCTCCGGTCCCGCTGTGTCGGCCAAGGCCATCCCAGGCCGGCCTGACTTAGCCCCGGCGTCCCCTGTCCTGCCGAGTCGGCCAAGGCCATCCCAGGCTGACCCGACTCGGCCCCGGCGTCCCCTATTCCGTCGAGTCGGCCAAGGCCATCCCTGGCCGGCCCGACTCGGCCCCGGCATCTCCAAGTCCGCCGATTCGGCCCTGCCCCGGCACTGCCTTGCTAGCGGGACGGGCCCCAACCATCTCGGGTCGACCCAGCTCGGCCCTAACAAGACGGGACTCTTCGGTTCCTGCCAGATTAGCCCCAGCGGCTCAAGAAACCGCTCTCTGATGCGCACCGCCCAACAGCCCTGCTGCTGATGGGACTTAACCCACCAACCAGCCCAGATTCACGCAAGGGCTCAGCAGACGCTATGACTTCACGCCATCTCTTCCTTACACCACACCACGTGGTCATACCAGGGTCAACCCCTATAAAAAGGTGAACCCACTCATCGAACAGATATGCACGATAACCCCCAAAATCGCCATCTCAACTCTCAAAGGAATTCCTTCTCCCTGAGAGCCCCTTTTTTCCACACAAAATAGGGCTCACTCGAGCCCTTCTTCAGTTGTGACCTCAGTCACTAACTTGGCCGTCGGAGGATCCCGCCGGAGCCCCCTCCGGCCCCGGGACTTCCTTGCAGGCAACCCGGCGAGGTGAGGATTCAAGGAGTGCCTCCGTTCCCGACGTCCAGGAGAGGTGATCGAGCGTCATCAGATTGGCGCGCCAGGAAGGGGGGATGCGCTGAAGGAAAGAAAGCTGTCACCTTGAGCTATAAGCCTCCGTCCCCTCTAAAATTGCTATGGTGGTGATGCGCATGCCAGAGGTTCTTACCAATCGTGCTGGGGGGCATCCACGTTGCACTAGGCGGCGAAAGGCCACCCCCTCTGCTCCTTCACCACCAGCTTTAGCTGCTCTGATCAACCAGCTGGCCATCCTCAATCGGCAAGATCAAGCTTCGAAAGTAGCAGTTCATGAACTGCAGAAACAGCGCTCGAGGGCCACTCAGCGGCACCCCAAGCCTCTCACATCGCCCATGATAGCTGCACCAGCGGGCTAGCGATCCGCTCGCTACAAAAGCTAAGTACACCGCACTTAAGATGGTTTTCTTGCATTAATACTTAAAAATGTCATACAGGGAAGACCTACCTTGCATCAACATCCAAGGCCAATATCGCTTTGGCGTCAAAAAGCCCTGGGCCAGCCAGGCACAAAGACCGGCTCCGCATCAGCAACAAAGACCGGCTCCGCGTCGGTACCAAAGACCGACTCTGCGTCGGCACCAAAGACCAACTCCGCGTTGGCACCAAAGACCAACTCCGCGTTGACAACAACAACCGACTCCGCGTTGGCACCAAAGACCAACTCCACGTTGGCAACAAAGACCGACTCCGTGTCGGCACCAAAGACCAACTCCGTGTTGGCAACAAAGACCAACTCCGCGTTGGCAACAAAGACCAACTCCGCATTGGCGCCAAAGACCAACTCCGCGTTGGCAACAAAGACCGACTCCGCATCGGCACCAAAGATCGGCTCCGCGTCGGCAACAAAGACCGGCTCTGCGTCGGCACCAAAGACAGCTCCGCGTTGGCACCAAAGACCCGCGAAGGCAAACAACTGCGAGAAAGCTAAGTATACTACACTGAGAAAAAAAGTTTCTTTTCATTAGTATCTGAATGCATTACAGGAAAACCACCAAAGACCGACTCCGCGTCGGCACCAAAGACCGACTCCGCATCGGCAACAAAGACCAACTCCGCGTTGGCGCCAAAGACCGACTCCGCATCGGCAACAAAGACCGACTCTGCGTCGGCACCCAAGACCGGCTCCGTGTCGGCACCCTCAAGCTTAAGACCTGCGGATTCCAATCAACAGAGTTTCCTGGGGGGCAGACAAACCCCCAAGCTGGTTCAAAGGGAGCTCACCGGCATCGCGGCCCACGGGACACCACTCGGCCCCGGCATGGCGGTGCCCCCGAGTCGGTTAAGACCCTAAAGGCCCCGTACCCAACTGAGCCGCCCCTCGTAGCGGTTCTCACACCCCCGAGGCGGTTCAAAAGGAACCTGACGCTCTCAGCTCTCAGGTCATCCTCCTGGGTTCAAAAGACTTCCAGACCCCGCGTTGGGGGAGGATTACTAGCCGCCCCCAGTTAGCCAAAGAAAGCACGCATACGTCCATCCAAGGCAGCACAAGATGCCAAGGTAAAAGATCTACACTCCTTTCGCTTAGCTGATGCGGGGCACGCAAGCTCAAGGAGTGTGGGGGGCATTTGATGGAGCCAGTTGACCCCATGAAAAATAAAAATTTTTTGGACGGCCCCAAAGGCCTACGGCTCCAAAGACCGGCCCCAAAGGCCGACACCACCAAGACCGGCACCTCGAAGACAGTTGGCCCCGAAGGCCGACACCTCCATGACCGGTGCCTCAAGGCCAGCACCTCGAAGATAGTCGGCCCCAAAGGCCGACACCTCCAAGACCGGAGCTTCCAAGGCCAGCACCTCCAAGACAGTCGACCACAAAGGCTGACACCTCTAAGACCGGCGCTTCCATGGCCGGCACCTCCAAGACAGTCGGCCCCAAAGGCCGACACCTCCAAGACCGGCGCCTCCAAGGCCGGCACCTCGAAGACAGTCGGCCCCAAAGGCCGACACCTCCAAGACCGGCGCTTCCAAGTCTGGCACCTCCAAGATAGTCGGCCCCAAAGGCCGACACCTCCAAGACAGGCGCTTCCAAGGCCGGCACCTCCAAGACAGTCGGCCCAAAGGCCGACACCTCCAAGGCCGGCACCTCCAAGACAGTCGGCCCCAAAGGCCGACACCTCCAAGACCGGCGCCTCCAAGGCCGGCACCTCGAAGACAGTCGGCCCCAAAGGCCGACACCTCCAAGACCGGTGCCTCCAAGGCCGGCACCTCCAAGACAGTCGGCCCCAAAGGCCGACACCTCCAAGACCGGCACCTCGAAGACAGTCGGCCCCAAAGGCTGACACCTCCAAGACCGGCGCTTCCAAGGCCGGCACCTCCAAGACAGTCGGCCCCAAAGGCCGACACCTCCAAGACCGGCGCTTCCAAGGCCGGCACCTCCAATACAGTCGGCCCCAAAGGCCGACACCTCCAAGACCGGCACCTCGAAGACAGTCGGCCCCAAAGGCCGACACCTCTAAGACCGGCACCTCCAAGACAGTTGGCCCCAAAGGCCGACACCTCCAAGACCGGCGCTTCCAAGGCCGGCACCTCCAAGACAGTCGGCCCCAAAGCCCAACACCTCCAAGACCGGCGCCTCCAAGGCCGGCACCTCGAAGACAGTCGGCCCCAAAGGCCGACACCTCCAGGACTGGCGCCTCCAAGGCCGGCACCTCTAAGATAGTCGGCCCCAAAGGCCGACACCTCTAAGACCGGCGCCTCCAAGGCCGGCACCTCGAAGACCGGCACATTCCTAGCCATCCCCGGCCTCTCCAAGCCAGACGGCCCCGGCACATTCCTAGCCGGCCCCTACTTCTCCAAGCAAGTCGGCCCCGACACTCCCTCCGCGTCTCGAGTCCCACCGAGTCGGCCAAGGCCATCTCAGGCTGGCCCGACTTGGCCCTGGCGTCTCCAGTCCTGCCGAGTCGACCAAGGACATCCCAGGCTGGCCCGACTCGGCCCCGGCGTCCCCAGTCCCGCCGAGTCGGCCAAGGCTATCCTCGGCCGGCCCGACTCGGCCCCGGCGTCTCTAGTCCCGCCGAGTCGGCTAAGGCCATCCCAGGCCGGTCCGACTCGGCCCCGGCGCCTCCGATCCCACCGAGTCGGCCAAGGCCATCCCAGGCCGGCCCGACTCGGCCCCGGCGCCTCCGGTCCCGCCGAGTCGGCCAAGGCCATCCCAGGCCGGCCCGACTCGGCCCCGGCATCCCCTGTCCCGCCGAGTCGGCCAAGGCCATCCCAGGCCGACCCGACTCGGCCTCGGCGTCTCCTGTTCCGCCGAGTCGGCCAAGGCCATCCCTGGCCGGCCCGACTCGGCCCCGGCGTCTCCAAGTCCATCGATTCGGCCCGCCCCGGCACTGCCTTGCCAGCGGGACGGGCCCTAGCCATCTCGGGTCGACCCAGCTCGGCCCTGACAAGACGGGACTCCTCGGTTCCCGCCAGATTAGCCCCAGTGGCTCAAGAAACCGCTCTCTGACTCGCGCCGCCCAACAGCCCCATTGCTGATGGGACTTAACCCACCAACTAGCCTAGATTCACGCAAGGGCTCAGCAGACTCTCTGACTTCACGCCATCTCTTCCTCACGCCACCCCACGTGGTCATGCCAGGGTCAACCCCTATAAAAAGGTGAACCCAGTCACCAAATAGGTATGCGCGATAACACCCAAAATTGCTATCTCAACTCTCAAAGGAGTTCCTTCTCCCTGAGAGCTCCTTTTTTTCACACAAAACAGGGCTCACTCGAGCCCTTCTTCAGCTGTGACCTCAGTCACTAACTTGGCCGTCGGAGGGTCCCGCTGGAGCCCCCTCCGGCCCCGAGACTTCCTTGCAGGCAACCCGGCGAGGTGAGGATTCGAGGAGCACCTTCGTTCCCGACGTCCAGAAGAGGTGATCGAGCGTCATCACCTACCATATACATTGCTTTATGGAGTTCATATTTAAGGAGGCAAACCACATTAAAAAAAATAAAGCATCATCAATTATATTAGATTTGTTGTTATTTGTTTGTCAGGTTTATGGAGTTCATTTATTGTCGAGTTAATTTTGGATGGACTAAGATTTGACCAAATTCTTTCCTTTTTTTTTCTTTTTAATTAAAAAAACCCTTCAAACTCGCTTGTTATGGATAGATCCAAGCATGCTGGCGAGCTCGTGTTTATATTGTCACCCTTAGCAATTACAAAAGGTACAAAGAAAGATTTGATCATAAAAGCTTCAGATTCCTGCAACAGTACAGATTTGATAGGTACATGAAGGGGGACTGCTCAGCGACTAAACAATCATACATCAATCCCGTCATGCAATTCGCTTGGAGGATTTCCAGTGTCCCATGTTCGGTCCACACCGATAAATAGTAAATTAAGACGTGAGTGGGCCGTAATCGTTGGACATCGATTCGTCGTTTTAGTTGGTCTTATTGTCAATCTAAATCTCAATCTCCAGCGCTTAGAATTTTACATTGGCGGAGAGGCCATAAAAGAATACCTCTCCACTCGATCGGCAGTATTTCTTGGTGTACCCAAAAGCTGTCGATGTGCTAAGCAAGCCAGATTTCGATAGAGATGGCAGCTAGCTAGAGCTCGCTATTTTCACCATCCTTGAACAAAAGGAAATCAAATTGACAAGCAGTTCGCCAACATGACTAGCAATCCCAAAAGGTCTGAGAGGTTTGGGTGCAACTCGATCGACTGGCTCCATTCAAGCTAATGTACGTCTAAAAATATTATTTCTTAAATAATTACACGCCATGCGCGATGCCGCATGGGTCATTTCAGATTTTCTTTTTTCCCCTAAAGAAAATGTATTAGTGGAGTGAAATTGGCCGGCGATCGAGCGAATAGACGATTTTCTATTTCTATATATATGATGGCGATATATAGATGCTGGGATGCCCGAAATTTTTTCCCAGCTGTTTGGGTTCTATTTTGAAATCATCCGCTGAAAGAATGATTTTGAAATAACATCTTGATCAGCAAATAATTTTGAATAATTTTTTTAAAATAAATGATTTCAGAGCTGAGTTAGCGTTCTAGAGAGAGAGAAAAAAAAAAAAAGATGGCTACCACTAGATATATACTATGTGGTGCAATTTCATAGTCATTGAATTTTACTTGTTCATCCAATACCCCTTCTCAAGATAAATTTGGAACTCCTTTGCTTGCTGTTTGGCATTGAGCAGCCCATCCATAATCTAAATGGATGAAGAAGAAGATGCTAACAAATACAAAAAATGTTGAAATCAATTTATGATGCTCTCTATGTGGTTTATTTGTAATGAAAAAAATTTAAGAATTTTTCACAATAGGGGCTTCATGCCAGCTCACTTGATCTGTAAGACTTTTAATAAATGGATGGACGATCGTAGCTCAAACTCTTTCTTACTCTTCCCTTAACTTCTTTATTAGAAACTCATACTTAATAATTAAGGTCAATAGTGAGGAATCTCTTCCCCTTTTATGATCATTGTGATATTTCAAAATAATGCGGCATAAAAAAAAAAGTTTGAAGTACTTATAGCTTAAATTTTTTTATCATCAAAAAATTTACACATAAGTTTTTAATGCCATATGATTTTAGTTTGCTAATAGATTAATTGAACTAGTCGATGAGCTTAAAATATTATATATATAGTATCATAACTGAACTAAATGTGCAAAAGTTGGTAAGGAAAAGAAAAAGCTACAATGAAAAGGTAAAAGAGTTTCATCATGATGTAGTTGGAGCTTACAATTAGGACGAAGCATGCAACGAAGGGAGGATTAAATATTTATAACTTAATGCATCATTAAAAGCGAACCACTTTCGCTTGAGAAAGCATCTACTGCATAAAATTTGGATAGGTTGAAGCAGAGACCGAGGCGTTGGAATTCAGCAAAAAGTAAACAAAAAGAAAGTAAAAAAAAAAAATTTTGCTACACCATCTTTTGATGCAGCAAATGCTAGTCCGCACTTACTGGATCACCCTTGGGCAGTCCAGCAAGTTTTTTTCAAAGCAAAAACAGCAGCAAGGGGAAATGGTAAACCCGAAAGCAAAGCAATCAGCATCACGTGAGAAGCGCGTCAGCTCACCCGTGTCCAACATTTATTAAGGCCAAGCGCCAACGTAGCGATGCAAGAAATGATAAACCTGAAAGTAAGGGGAATTTTTTTTTAAAAAAAAACTTCATTCTTAAATCCGCTTCTTCTACGAGTCGGTAGTTCTCTTTCTTAACTCCTATGCCCATTCCATTTGATTCATTTTATATATATTGTTGACAGATGGTTGAAAGTTCTCTCTGGCATGAGCAGTCTAAGACTTACGCAACGATAAATGAAAAGAGTTGACTATTCTCTTTTTAAAGCCGTTGAAGAAGCCTTACGTCATGCGTGACGCATAGACTAAAAAATTCAGTCATCCGCAATTTAAGTAATTCCACATTTATTACCGGGGATTAGAAGGGCAAAGATGAAGAGGAAGCGCAGTGGGGCTAAAGACGACGGGATTTGATACTGTTGATTACGCACAAAGCACTAGCTGTGCTTAGAAAAGGTAGAGCTCAAAGCAAGAGTTACCAGCAACATGCCGCCCACCGCAGCCATCGCACTTAACGTTGTACAAAACCAGACGTCGACACTCACTGACTCTTGTACTCTTTTCTTCTATGATGAAATATTTCCAAAAAAAGGCCTCGTCGGTTGCTGACTTAATAATAATAATAAGACAAAAGAGTATCTTTCAAGACTTGGAATTTCTTTTTGACACGCAGCTGGCCTATCCCAAATCCGCACGAAATTTTATCTTTTTTTTTTTCTTATTTTAATCGCATGCGTGAGGATTGATCTCAAAAATATATTAAAAAAAAATAGAAGCAAAGTGTAGATTGCTGATTATATAACGGATGCGACCCTTGGGGCATTTGTCCACCATTTCAGTGATGGCAAGATCTACTACTCTCCATCTCGTGGCTCTCCCAGTAGCCTTCTTTCTCTACCTCCTAAGCTTTAGTACTGCGCTCTCAGCTTCTGTTATCACCAGTCTCCCGGGCTTCCAAGGGCCTTTACCCTTCTATTTGGAGACAGGGTGAGCTGATCAGCTGCCTCTTTTCTCACACCAACGCAATCCTGTCTAAGATTTTTGGCTGTTAAGCCATTACGACTCTTGAATGGATTATTTCTCGCTTAAAAATCAGCTAATATGCTACGGTGCCATTTGTTCATCTATATTTATATTTTTTTTCTCATTGTTGCTTGGTGCTTGTTATTAAGGTATGTGAATGTGGACGAGGAGAACGGCGTGGAGTTCTTCTACTACTTCATAAAGTCGGAGAGGAATGCGAGTGAGGACCCTCTCCTGCTCTGGTTCACAGGAGGACCAGGATGCTCTGCCTTCAGTGGTTTGGTCCTTGAAATAGGTCGGTCTTATAGATGAGAGACATTAAATGCAATTAAAGCTAAAAACGAACCGATGCACTAAATTTCTCATCTTAATTAACTCTCATATTGCATGACTTCTTTCTAAGTCGTTTATATTATATTCTGAAATTAGGTCCTCTAAGATTTGTGAGTGCTCCGTACAATGGGAGCCTGCCAAGTTTGGTGTACCATCCATATGCTTGGACAAAGGTGAGAAGTCCTCTCTCAGCCCCTTCCACTTCATATCTCTCTGTTTACAGTTTTTGATTAGTTACTGTTTTCAGGTTGCCAACATCATCTTCCTAGATTCCCCTGTTGGAACTGGGTTCTCGTTTTCAACAAGTCCTGAAGGTTATCTAACTGGGGACATTTCTTGGTCCAAGCATGCCTGCAAGTTTCTCAGAAAGGTGGATGCACATTTTATTTTATTTTTTAAATAGTTTTTTTTATAGAATTAATGTACTCAGTTAGGCATGCATCTTACTTTTGTAATTCAAAACCTTATTGCAGTGGTTTATTGACCATGCGGAATTCCTTTCTAATCCTCTCTACATTTCTGGTGATTCTTATGGTGGGAAGGTTGTTCCAGTCATAGCACAAGCAATATCAGAAGGTAACTTAAGTTTCCTCCCTCATGGTACATCTCTAAAACGTAAAACATTTAAAGTTCTTATGTCGCAAAGATTAATGAGTTATGATGAAAAGGGCTGATCTAATGAATCTGAGACTAGTGGTTTTCTTGGAATTTAAAATGATGTTCTGAATGGATTTTGTGTACTAGTTGAAATATAGATGTTTAGGAACTAAAAGCTCTTTGGTCGTGCCAATGATCAATGATCCATTCTCTTCACTGGCGAATACTTTCAGTAAGGTTTGTTGAAAGCTATTCCTAGAATTGCTATTTTCTTGGTCTCAAAACAGATATATAAATAATTTACAAAATTAAATAACAGAATGGAAATTGGAAAAGAGAGGATGTCTAGATATGGACGTATGAAAGCACTATCGAACGAATTTCACATGCTTGTGCTAGTTTCCAGCGAGATCATATCCTCAAGGTACAATGACATCTAAATCAACCAGCTTAAATCCTTTCATGACCGTGTGGAAGTGTGATCTACTTGATTCCCTCAATTTTCTGGGAAAGATATATAGGAAGGAATATAGAATAGAGTAAGGCTGCAAATGGATTGGATCCCGATTGGGTTGGATCATGCTTGGATCATGCTTGATACCAATTTGATCTAATTGTTAAGATGAGGAGTACTATTAGTTTAAATTAGAGTTCATTGATTGAATTTATAAAGATAATTGGAGTAAAGAAAAGCAAGAGTTATATAATTAAGGTTTATGGATTGGGATAAATTGGATTTGGATTGAATAGGGTTGAAAAATATAAGATTTGGGTTCAATTTAAAATTTATATCAGGTTTAATTTTCAGATTCAGCCTATCCTATGAATCTCTGAATATGGATCAGGTTTAACTGGACTGGGTTATGAATCGATTTGACTCACTTGCGGGGAGAGGGGGAAAAAAAAAGGCTCTTGGATGCAACTATTTCGCATTAGCATCAAAGTTTCTCTCAAATTCTCTAATTGTGTCTGCAAATGAATGCAATAGCATCCATAATAGTGCTATTGCCTCGTAAATGTCGAATGACACCTTAATGAGGTCTACACTATGTTGCTAGTTAGCTTGAAAATCTGAAATTAAAACTTTAAAGTAGAATTTTTAAGAGGAATCAAATCAAAAGCCATGATCCATTGCTAAAAACTTGGTCGAACAAGCCAAGCTGAGTGAGCAAGCATATGTGTGTATGTGATTGCTTTTATGATTTATTACATCAGTTTATAAGTAGAAATATTTTAAACATCAAGGTAACTAATTAAGTCCAGCATGCTTGGAGAGAGAACTCTTCTATAAGCATTAAAGAAACTATGAAGGTACTACTTGGTGCATTCGATAATACCATTTGAGAAAAGGGAAGTTCTAGAACATAAGAGCCTTGCACTCTTAATTTGTGACATGACAAGTGATAAGTAGCAGAAATATGCACATCGGCCACCAAATTAATTTTCAGATCATATTTTATTATAACTTTGGCTTGTTTGATTAGATCAAATGCATAGGGGTTAGTTGGCATAAGGATAGATGTATGACCACATAGATAAAAATATGTTTGCATGAAAGTGAACTCATAAAAATACATGAAACCATAACAGATGTTACTCTATCTTTATGCAGGCTATTTTGCTTCAATAAATGCTGATGCATATCTAACTCTTTTAAAACTCAGATATTGAAGCAGGACGACAGCCGAGCTTTAATCTAAAGGTATAGGCTATGAGTGGTAAACAAATTACTGTAATTTTGAACAAATTTATTCACTCAACTAGCTAGACCAATATTTATAATTTGTCTATTTCCAAAAAGAAATCATTGTATATTATTGTATACTATGTATAGGGTATAGTTTAGATATCATTGATTGATCCTCTTAGAATTTAGTAAATTCATTAACAAAAAAGATATTTTTGTTCAAGAAATAACATTTATGGATTAGCTGGTTTCAGGGTTATTTGATGGGTAACCCAGCAACAGGTTTAAAAATTGATGCGAATTCTCAAGTACCATATGCTCATGGAATGGGAATGATATCAGATGAACTTTATGAGGTAAAATTCTCCGTCTCTTTTGGATGCTATCGATATAGATGTTAAAGGGTAATATATTATTTTTGTTTTAATCCTTCTCAGTTGATACAAGAAAATTGTGAAGGGGAAGATTATCGAATTCCTATCAGAGCACAATGTGCGACTTATCTTGATGCTTTTAATAAGGTGGGTAACTTATTTACTCGCTAAGTCTTTATTACACTGAAGGTGAAGTTAATCCTTTGCACATGCAGCTTTGTTCAGAAATTGATATACTATATATTTTGGCACCTACATGTTGGTATCCACCACAAATGTTTGAGGCTATGTTTGGGGTTAGAAGATCACTGAAGGAGGACATAGAGCTCCGTAGACCACCATCTCTTCCTAATCTGAAGTGTAGAGTATGTCATTCTCTTCCTTAATACTAAGTGTTATACTTTAGAGTGTCGTATACATTTTATATAAAATAGCAACATGTGGTCTGACATTTCATATCAAAATGCAAGAAGAAATGTGCAAATGGGCCTATATGGTAGTGGGAGTTTGACTCATGGATCCTGTAGGGCATTTGATGTTCATGATCTTGTAATAACATGTTAACATTTGTTTGAAGGTTTGAAGTCTTTTTAAGGAATCAAACTTTCTTTCTGATATATCTCTCTCTCTCTCTCTTACATTAAGAAGAAAGGGTTCAACAAAAGCCCCTTTTAATAAATTAAAGCCACTTAAAACTGATGCTTCCTAAAATTAATTGGTTCAATTCTACCATCATACTTAATTGAATCAAATCTAACATATCATTTGGTGACAATAGAGAAATGAGTGATTGAAGAGAAAGGTTCCATCTTAATATCCCACAATAATTGGAAACTGCAATTATTTCTTTAATATCCAATAAGAATAAGACCTGTTATAAAAAGGGTAATCACATTTATATTTTTCTTTTTCTTAAGTTAGTTTTATAAAGTATAGAAGGTTTTCTTAAATCTCTATTGCTATACTAATCAACAATGTTTGTTTTCTTACAGTATTATACTGCCTTTCTAGCCTATTATTGGGCAAACAGTAATGTCGCAAGAAAGGCTCTCCACATCAAGAAGGTAATTCTTCCCAATATATTTATCATACAATGAACTTGAAAAGACTATAAAAGAAGCAACAACTGTAACTGCATGAGTGATAGCTTGGTGGAAATGTGCACATTTTATGCACAAATATCACTCTCTACAAGTTAATCTATTTTAATAGGTAGTTGGGGTGTAGGTTTGTTCTCAAGATAATGAGTCCAATGATTTGATGACTAGCTATCATGTTTAGGTATTGTAAGGGATCTTGACATATGGGCATTTATTTGTTCATAATTATAGAACTTCTCATATCTTTAGCTATAGTACATTACCTTATACGTTCTTCTCATGTAAATATTATTTCTTTCAAATTGTGTCAACAAAACATAGACATTGTTGTTGAGACTAGATCTAGATATAGCAAAGCAAATAGAGATGAAAGAACATAAAGATTACATAATTCTACTTGCATCCTATGTCCACAAGCTGAGATAATTGGAAAAAGCTTTACTAATGGTGAAGAAAGTAAAAAGAAGGAAACTCTAATTACAAAAGCCCTACCCTCAATCTTATAAGCTCTGCCTCTAGTCCACGGGTCTAGGGAGAGGCACTTTTGCTAGTATATCTTCTAAATAAGACATATCAAAAACAAATTTCCACCTTGGAATGTATAACTAAGTTCCATAGAAGCTCTAGGACCCATCTCCTCCACATGCCCTTAAGGGTATAAGTTAGCCACCGAAAACACCAACCAAGCTCAAATAATGCTTGAACTTGGTAATTAGAATAGGATTGATAATCATATAAGTTGGGTTATGCACTACAAGGATTTTTGGACTGCAACATATCCTTCTTGAGCATTCTCCTCCTTAATGCAATACTTTTGGTTCTATCATGATAAATCTTGTTTTTAGTTAGATGTATGTCACTCTTGATATAATAATAGACAATATTCTTATCCTACCATATGAAGTGCCCCATAAGGCATTTGAATCTTTATCAAGAAATACCTACACCACCTCATAGAGATTTCGAGCCTTTAAAGAAGTGCCACACCAACAAAAAAAGATCCAACATTAGTTGGAATTTGAAAAAAAAGGAAATAGGCACCTTAATTCCCTTACATTAAGATCGAATTTATTTTATTCTCCAAAATCTCATGTGAAAACAAGGAAACAGAGCCATCATGTCATTAATTGACGATGGAATCAAGACTATCAATTGCCTTAGTTACTACCCTAGGGGTTTATATAAAAACCTAGGGGAGGCCCAAGTGAGGGAGGAAATTCCGAAGACACAACCAATCACATAGGATACACATCGAAGCCCAACCCTCATCCTAATCCTCGAAATCCTTGAAGCAATAATGCCCTAACCCATTCCCTATCTCCTCTTGACCCTAGTTCTCGAAGAAAAACCATATCCTAACTCATTCCTTATCTCTTCTTGACCCTAGTTCTCCAAGCTCCCTCATAAGATGCCCTCATCCCTTTCAAATCCAAAACTTAGAAATCAAATTAAGATCCCATGTGTCCTCTTTCCGAGCCTTCATGAAACCATTGGTGGTGCTTTCACATCCTAGCTACTCTTCATGATATCATAGAAATATCTCTGCCTTAATTTTAACCTATCCATCAACTCTTTATAAAACCCGCTCTTGTCCTTTCAAGCCATTGAGTTTGCCACTATGGTGCCCCAAAAAAACTTAGAACCCAAGGGAGTAATGAGGAGGAAATACTATTCCTGCAACCTACCATTGATAGTAACCTCCAAAACTTCTTTAAGCCTTGTAATGATGAGTAGTCCTCTACTTCATAGACTTAAGATTTGAACTAGCCTGAGTAGTCACACAACTTGAGTAGTCAGCATTAGATTGAGAGACATAAAGCCTTGAAGCAGCTGTAGCTCGAGCCTTAGTTTTGAAGTAGCATGGCCTCAATGCAGAAACAAATCGAGCTTGAACTAGCCCAAAGGGAGTCTTACTCCTACATTGAGCCTGATCAAGTGAAGGGGGGGGGAATCCTAGTCTTTTGTAGAGCCTTAAATAAGAGTTCTACTCTAAGATTAATCTCAAAAGAGAGTCATACTCTTAGGTAAAGCCTTAAAAGAGGGTCTTACTCTTAGCTAGTCAGCCTCAAAGGAGAATCCTACTCCTATGTTAGTCTTAAAGAAAAGTCTTACAAGCCTCAAAGGGAACTCTTACTGTCAAGTTAGTTAAAGGAGAGCTTATTCCTAGGTCAATCTCAAAGAAGAATTTTACTCCCAGATTAATCTCAAAAGAGCTTTTACTTTCAGGTTAAGCCATCTTAAAGGAGGAGTCTGCTCCCAAATCGAGCCAAAGAAGAGTCTTACTTTCAAATCGAGCACGAATTAGTTCAAAGGAGAGCTTTGCTTCAAGATCAAAGCAAAAGGAAAGTTCTACTCCTAGATCAAATGTGAGCTAGCTCAAAAAGGGAGCTTTATACCAAGATGGAGCCCTGCTTAATATAAACCCTGCTCGACCTGAAGAAGTATCTTACTCTTAATTCGAGCTTGGCTTGACTCCAAGATGAGCCTTTCTCCTAATTTGAGTCCTATATGAGCTAAAGAGGAGTTCTGCTCTATCAAAATTCCTAAGCCTTGCTTCGTTGCAGATTACAACCTTGCTTCACTAAAACTCCAGAGCTCTGCTCCATCAAAAGTCGGAGTCTTATTCCATTGAAGTTCTGAAGCACTACTCTATCGAAACTTTTAGTGCCCTACTTCAAAACTTTGGAGCTCTTCTTTATTGAAAATCGGAGCCTTGCTCCATCAAAGTGCTAAAGTTTTGCTTCATCAAAACTTCAGAGCTTTATTTGATCAAAAGTCGGAACAAGAATCAAAACTCTAGAGCCTTGCTCTTTCAAAAGTCAGAATATTTGTTGTAAAAACTAGTTGATGCTTGGACCAACTGCTATGGAAAATCCTAAATCTGGACCAAATTTTGGCACCCAAAAAAGAGAGAAGGCAGCCACTTAGGTCCCACACAAGAGAGAGAAAGAATTCATAAGAGAAAGGATGCTAGAGAGAGAAAATAGGGGCCACATCTAGAGAGAGAAAGAAATGCCCTAGAGAGAAAGTGGCATCCCATCAGATCTCATGCCTCCTAACCATTTAGAGAGAGAAAAGGGCATGCAGATGGAAGAAAGGATGTTCAACTAGAGAAAAACATGAAAGAAAGAGAAAGTAGCGCTAAAAAGAGAAAATGATGCCCCATCGCGCCTAAAGAGTGAAAATGGCACTAGGAAAGAGAGAAAGCTTGGGGCACAAGCAAGAGAGAGCAGGAGCTACCTTCACATTCTAGAGAAAACATTATAGAGAGAGAAAATGCTCTAGAGAGAGCCATGCATGGGGAAGGAGAGAGGCAGTGCTCTAGGGTTTCACGTGCCTCTAGAGAGAGAATGGGTAGCGGCTAAGGTGAGAAAAGAGAGAGAAACTCTTTTTTGAAAGAAAAGAATATATTGTATTTCTTACACAAAACCTAGGGTTTAGGGTTTAAATACATGGCCAAGCTAGCTTGACCTTGACTTAGAAAAACTCTCACAGCTATTTCGATGAGATTAAGTTCACCCCAAGCCTATGTACACCCATGATATGACTCAATCTTAAAACCCTTGGACTCACATTCAACCCAATACAAGTTAGCCCCCTCAAAGCCCATAGCCCAACATGGGCCTTGAGATAACTTAAAGCCCAAAAGAACTTTAGAACCCTTCATGACGCCTCATGAAGTATAGACCTTGGCCTTTCCATGTTCTTCTGGGCCTTGGGAGCATCACACCAGATCCAATAGTATTACTTCATCAAAGACTTAGAGCTCTGTTCTATTAAAAGTCAGAGCTTTGCTTCATTAAAGACCAAAGCCTTTCTCCATCAAAAACTTGGAGCACTGCTCCAATAAAAGTCATAGCTCTACTCTTGAATACTAAAGCCTTGCTCAATCAAAGTCCTAGAGCTCCATCAAAATAGGAGTCCTACTTTGTCAAAGACTTGAAGTCTCACTCCTTTAAAACTTTGGATCCTTGCTTTATTAAAAATTGGAGCCCTGCTCCATCAAAAGTTTGAGCTTTACTCCATTAAAGTTCTGGAATCCTATTCTATCAAAACTCTTGAAGCTTTGTTCCTTCAAATCTTTAGAGCCCTATTCAATTGAAAACCAGAGCACTGCTTTATTAAAGTCTTAGATCCATGAGCCATTGAAAGTCAGAGTCTAGCTCTATCAAAGAACAGAGTCTTGCTCTATGAAATACTTGGAGCATCTACTCTATCAAAAACCGAAGCCCTCTCAATTGAAGACTGGAGCCTTACTCCATCAAATTCTTGGAGCTTTGCTCAATCAAAGACTTGGAGTGTCACTGTAAAAAAACTCTAGAACCCTGCTCCATTAAAGATTGAAGCCTTACTCCATTAAGGGCTTTGAGTCTTACTTCATCAAATTCTTTGAAGCTCTACTCTATTAAAGACTGGAGCCTTGCTCCGTCAACGTCCTACTACCCTACTTCATTAAAATCTTGGAGCTTTACTCCATTGAAGACCAAAAACTTGCTCCATTGAAGATTTGGATACTTACTCCATCAAAATTCTTGAGCCCTGCCATACTAATGACTAGAGTCATGCTCCATCAACATTCTAAAGCCTTGCCCCATCAAAATAGGAGTCCCACTTATCAAAAACTTAGAGCCTCACTCTATCAAAACTTGGAGCCTTACTCCACTAAAGATCGGAGCCTCGTTCCATCAAAGACTTGGAGCCTTTCACCATCAAAATTTTGGAGCCCTGCTTAACTAAGAAATTAGAGCCTTACTTCCATGCCTAGCTAAGGCTGAAACTCAAAGAGGAGATAAGAATGAAGGAAAAAAGGTCATGAAAGAGGAAAATGTGCGACATTAAATCCTAATAATGTCACTTTGAATCTTGGAACCCAAAAATAAATATAAACAAATATAATAATAATGTTCTCTAAATATATCTGTGCTATAAAGATAACAAGGACTACGATATCTTAATTAAAAGTTTTGTAGCCTCTAAAGTAGGAGTACTTAATAGTAGGGGCTTGCATTCATTGAAAATCCGGATTCTGCATCACCTAAAAGAAAGTTGTTAGCAAAAAGGTGCAAAACCACTTATGCACCCCATATCATCTTGATTACGGTAATCCTACCGAGGTGGAGGATGGTATGGAGGTCGATAATTGTCACTAACCTTCTAGAAAATTTGCACCCATCCAGCTATTCCCTGCTTAGTTTCCTAATGTGGAAGGCCTTTTAGCCACTTAAGAAACAAGATAATACCTTGGTTGACTTAGAAATGAAGGAAAGGGAGCAATATTTCTCCCCTCAACGTACATGTGCTCATCACACATGGAAGAATCCCATGTTTGCCATGTTCTCATGTCTCTTTATGACTGTTCTTAGTTGGACAAGCCCCTTTCATTGATTGACATCTGGTTGGATAAATTTTAGTTAGCAAAAAGGGGTTGGGTCTATACAACTTAGTCAAATTATGCTAGGCACCTTATATAGGAATCGAGCCCACTTTATGAGCCCACTTTACGTACATTTGATTGCACCAATGCACCTAAATTAATTTTGGCTCATCTTCAACAAATTGGATAGTTGAGAGGGCTGAAATTAGGGTCTTGATCCTAGCTCTAAGGGTCTATATAAACCCTTAAAAGGAGGCTCAAGTAAGAAAGACACCCAAATTCCAATGATTACCTTGAAACCCTATCCCAATTCCCCTTGATAAACCATACTCCATCTCACCTTCTGTTCTCTTCCAATCCTTAGACCTTGAAGCTCATTGGTAAGCCCCCTTTCCCCTTTAATTTGAACCTAGAATCTACATCAAGGCCTTATATATGTTCTCCCCTTTTGAGCCTTTTTAGAATCAACAACACCTTCACACCCTTGTTGTCCCTACATGATGATATTGAATTCCAAATTTCAGGCCTAAAATCCCTTCCTAATGCTTTCTGTACCTGGTTTTTCCATAGCAAAATGAAGGCCTATCTTTTACTCTTTAATAGCTTAGAATCTCATTACAATAGCACCCCCAAAACATTGGAACCATGGGGTTAAGTTGAGAGGGAGGCATCGTCCCCGCCATCCTACTACAAGACAGCTACCTAGCATTTCTTCCATTGAAGGAACTCCAAATTTGGGCTCATTGATGAGAACTAGTCTGCATTAGCCCAAAAGTAATAGACTCTAGCCCTGAAGCAGCCCACAACCCCATAAGTTAGGTGAATGTGGACTCAACTCCTGAAGGGAAAGTCTTGTTGCATTGTGTGCGATGATTAGAGCGCAGTGCATGCTTGCATGCATGCCAAAGATGAAAAAGTCATTTTTGCCCTTAGTATGCACGGACGCATGTTCCGCGTGCCAATCACCAAGCGTGGTGTGATTGTTTTGCACCGCACGTGGTGCAACAAGACTTTTCCCTTCTGAAGTAGCTCACAACAATAGATGCTCCACAAGCTCGATTCTAGTGTCCAAGTTGTTGCCCAGCATTCCACATAGAGTATAGTATAGTATTCCAGTCTTAGTACACCAAAGACCTGAAGTAGCTTGCAATAACCTATGTTACATAGACTCAACCCAACACTCAAGTCGAATTAGGCTTCTAAGCCTAGCCCCCAAATGGAGGATTCATCCAAGGGCTCAAAGCAACACACAGTGGCCCAACATATCTCAAGCTTGGGAAAAGTCCTACACCACACGTGCGGTGCACGAAAGAACAAAATTATCCTTGGGCACATGTGGCTGTATGTGTGTGCGGCCACCGCTCGCGGTGCTCGCGTCCTGCACCATGTGCGGTGCACAAAGCTCTTTCCCTTAAGCTTGAGGCTAGTTTTCAAAATGGACCTCCAGGCCTAGTCTACATATAAAGCATTGCTTCAAATATCCAAAGTGGCCAGACCTCTTTAGTCTAGAATTTAAATTTAAGAAATGGGCCTCAAGTCCAATCTTCCACATGAAGCATTACTCCTAGGCCCAAAGTAGCTTGCAATAGCCCAACATCTCTTAAACTCAGTACTTAAATACAAGCCTGCTAGGAGCATTGCTCCATTATCAAAGACTTGGAGCATTGCTCTATTATTGAAGATTTGGAGTACTGCTCCATTATCAAAGACCTCCATTATTGAAGGCTTTGAGCAATGAGTTTTGGTCCACTATTGGAGATTTGGAGCATTACTCCATTATTGAAAACCTTGAGGATTGCTCCATATTAAGAGCATTGCTTTACTTTTAAAGACCTAAACTGTTTTTCCATTGTTGAAGACCTAGAGCATTACTCCATTACTACCTCATGACTGATAACCTGGAGCATTGTTCAATTGCTCTCTAAGGATGAAGACCTAGAGCATTCTTTATTGTTGCTTCTAAGGCTAAAGACCATAAGCATTGCTTCTGCAGCATCGAAATACTATTTCTTCAAAGTTGAAGCCTTAGAGCATTGCTTCATATTCCTATCAGGAGCATTACTCATATGTAATAGAAGCACTGTTTCCTCAACATTGATGCCTTGGAGTATTGCTCCTTCCAAAAGTTGAAGTCCTAGGGCATTGCCTCATAATCCTTATCAAAAACATTATTCTTTCAAGATATTGAAGCCTTGAAGCATTGCTCCATTTCCTGCTGGGAGCATTGGTCCTTCACTATAGAAGCATTGCTTCCTCTAAAGATGGCTCGCCTGAATCATATAAATGATAGTTTACCTAATTCAAGTGACAACCTAAACAACTTAGGTATTTTGAAGCCCACATTAGGAGGTCAATACAAACCAGCCTGACCACGTGATTAAATCTTGAATTACGATGATGCTACTAAAGAACTTGGAACATTGTTTCATAAACAACGGAGCATTGCTCCTTAATTATTTCTCTCTTTTAACAACCCCATAAGGAGTTATTGCTCTAGGGGATGTCAAAATGGGAGTATTGTCTCAAAATCAAATGTCTTCATTCTAGTTAAGAAATGTCGATAAAGTATACCCATATTAAACCTATATCTCGAGGGGAGTATGAACATAGAGAATTAAACCTAAACTGTGACTACACAGCATCACTTTATGTTCTTTTGTAACAAAAATAATAATAACATGTGATAATAATGAAGAGTTTTCTTTCTTATGAGTATACAAGTTAACAAGGATTAGGATTTCTTAATCGAAAGTTTTTCGGCCCATAAGGTGCCACCCAATCACTGAAAATTGAAACCTCACATCACTTTAAAAGAAGTCGCCACTAGTAAGGTGCAATCAAATAAATTTGTTCTTGTGATCTTCTACAATGGAACTGCTTGTAAGGTAACTAGAGGCAATGGAGAAAAGGCTATGTTGGGTTTAAGAGTAAGATAGGGAAAGATGGATCATAGAGAGATGCTCCTTTTGTTCTGTCATAAGAAAACTATTATTATAAAGGTAGGAAGCAGTAAATATATCAGAACCACGGATAGTGAATTATTTTTTTCAGGGAGCGTATTACAAAGGAAACAGAAAAAGACTGGAGAATATGATCACTGACATCTATTTTTATATTGGATAACATAAATGCACCCTTTGATGACTTGATGCATTAATGTCATCCTCTTCAAACCTGGCAAGCTGTTTCTTACTCTGTTAGATGGGAATCTGTTGGTTAGTTTTGCTTGTGAAATATAGAAGATCAGGGTCAAATTGATAGCATGTTGTAACGGTCTTCAAAATAAAATGATAAAAGAGGGAAGAACAAAGTAGATGATTGGGACGTAGAAGTTAGAGATCATGGCTTCTACTTTCATGTTCATATAAATTAATTCTTGTTCTTTAATTTCTGCAACCTCAAGTGATTTTCACCAGATATCTAAGCCCAAGCAGTATGACATGAAGCAGGGAACAGTGGACGAATGGCAGAGGTGTAACTATGACTTACCTTATACAAAAGACATCCCAAATAGTACAAGTTATCAACTTAGCCTCACAAGTAGAGGTTATCGTGCTCTTGTATACAGGTGAAATCTCAGAGCATATCAGTATTGTCACCATCAATATTGTAATTGTTGTATGATGCTGAACTCTTATCACATGGTCTTTTCATTCACATAGTGGGGATCACGACATTGGCTTTCCATTTCTGGGCACTCAAGCATGGATTAGATCTCTTGGCTTCTCCGTTAAGGATGAATGGAGATCGTGGCACGTTGAAGGCCAAGTTGCAGGGTGAGCTTGTAACTAGTGTTAGATCTATTATACGTTCTGATCTTCTCTATGAATTGGATTATATCATCATACTGTAAATTCAGTCTGATTTGGTCCTTGATTGTTTCTTAGATACACAACAACATATTCCAACAATTTGACATTTGCAACCGTAAAGGTAAGAGTTTTTTTTTTCATATATATATAATTTTTAAATCACGTCTCTCAAAATATTTACAAGGAAATATATCAAAGTTTCCATTTAGAATTATTTTATTTGTTTATATAGGCTGCCGGTCACACACCTTCGGAGGACAAACCTAAGGAATGTTTCGCTATGTTCCAAAGGTGGATTTCTTACAAGCCTCTCTAATCTACCACCCTCATGTTACGACGCAGAACTAAGCATATATATGTGAAATGTTGTTTGTCTTATTTCTTGAATGTACTTGTTCCAGATCGAATACTTGTAGGTTTTGGTTTTATGAATGATGTTCTCGATTACAATCCTGTGTTCTTTAAAGTTGCCCAATTAATTCTTCTCAAAATAATAATAAAAAAACCTTCTTTGGTAGCTGCTGCGAGTAGTTTCAGCCGTTAGTAACTCTTTTTGTTTGGTGCACCAATGTGTAAGGACAGGACTCCGTTGTCGTCTTCATTATCTCAACGAAGATTGGATGCATTTCTTTCTATATATATATAAATTGGGTCTGTTCTTTTACTTCGAGGTAAGGTTTATTTTGTTCCACCATGTATTCGGCTTGGCAAGGGAAGAAGGCAAAACAAAGAAAGAAAATTGTAAAAGTTGAGAGGAAGAACTTTTTTGATGGTGTTTCTATGAGGTTTTATATAATTTTTCTTTAATTATTTATATTGATCATGTAGGATTTATTCACTGGCACCCTTTATCAAAATAATCATCTTGTACTTCAATGTATTGCAGTTACAAATTAAAAAAGTTGTATAATTTTTCTAAAATATCAAGACAACCATTACCCTATTATAATATATTTTATGGCTTATAGGTATAATTGATATTTCAAATAAAAAAAAAATAATGGTATATAAAATCTTATTATGTAGATGCTATATTTAGTATAACAATATTATTTTATTGCATTAATATAATAATATTATTAATGGTTCCTTTGATGTACTAAGTAAAATTAAGATACTATAACATAATAATAAAATGTTATTCTACTGAGCACTAAAAAAATTATAATATTTTATAATATTTAATACTTTATTTAATATATTGCTTTGTAATTAGATATTAATTATTATATTATAATAGTATAATTGACGATATAAAATAAAAATTAGAGATACAATTCTAGAGAAGGGCTAGACTAAAGCAACCCCAAGACCCCAAGATCCTGTTGTTTCCTCATTAGAAACACAGGATAAAAAATTTACCTCAGCCTTGCTTGAGTTGCCGGAGATGATCTAAGCTTTCTCGGAGGTTCGTTTCGTTCCAGTGATCATCCCCTTCTCTTTAATTAGAAAATCTCCCATCCTATCAAAAATTACCATGAAAAAAAGGAATTAAAACCATAACATAAGAAAATAATGCAACATTTTTTTGGTCTTTCTATCTCACCGGCGATGTAGCTCAAGCTTCGGCAACGTTCCATGCTGAAGGATGTTCAAACTACACCCTTCAATAGTGGTTCACCCACCTAAATGCAAGGAGAACGGAAGAAAGGAGGAGAAGAAAAAAAAGAAAAGTGAAGAATAAAAGATAAAAGATGGAGTGGTCCATCTATTAGCTCCTTGAAGAATCCCATTCTCTCCTCTCGCTACTGATCGTTCTTTGAAATTCCTCTCTCCATCAACCATGAAAAAAATGAAAGAGAAATTAGTTGAATGGTGCGTTTTAATTAAGGCTTATTCTAGATTAGCTTATTGTAATCCTATTCTTAATCATCACAGATATGACATAAAGTAGGGATAGTAATTCCTTGTCCTGCTTATTCAAGATGAAAATATCCTATCATTTATGAGGATACAAATAAAAATAAAATTTTTTTATCTCAATTAATATAGATAAATATAAACATATTCTTGTTCCATTTTGCCTCATGTTTAAGTACTATACTACTATAATATTTTTATACATATAAAATTATTTTTATATATTAATATATATTAATTTCAATCTTTCTCATTCATCATTTTTAATCTGTTAGATCAGTCACCTACCCTTCTTCTCTCTCTCTCTCTCTCTTCGTTTGGAAAGTAGAATTTACCTCTCATAAATCCACTGCTACCTTTATGCATTTCGGTATTTAGTCTTCTTGAACTTTGGCAAGGACCAACAACCATCGTTGAATATTTCAACATTTTGGTATTTTTGTAGCTTTGGCACCGGCTCATAACACTAAAACAAATTTGAAAATTTAGTTTCTTTAAGCTATGTATTTTTTTTCTTTTTTCCCAACATTTTATAAGTCATAAAAACCACATGTTAAGTTATTAAGTTGATAAATATGCTCCACTACTTCGTGGCGGTGAGTGAAAGGGAGAAGAGGGCTAGGCTTCGGCTAGAGGGGAGTGGGGGAGGTAGAATTGGGGATGCATAAAGGTTTTGGCCATCTTCTGTCAATTGCCATGAGTTGGTGGAGGATAGGGAGGAAGGGGTTAGCTCACTGTGATGGTGTGGTTATGTTCATCAATATCATTGATTTGTTAGATGTTTTTGGTGGTCAAAATTTTGATGTGGGTAGAGATTGGTGGTAGATAAGGATCTTATCTTTTCTCATTGAAAATGAGTTTTAGATTTTAGTATTTCTATCCATTTATCATGATCTTCAAAAGTTACACTTCAAGATTGGGCTTGGATATGCCGAATCTTGCATCCGTATTTTATCAAAGCCCATCTAAAGTGATCAAATTGATAATTATGAAAAAATATATCAATATTGGTCAAACACCAATTAATTATAAATTTTAAAAATATAATTTTTCATCTTTCTAAATAATAAACTTTTTTTTTCTTTTAAGTAGTGAGTTTTTAGCAACAGCCACGGTCATCGTACAACTGCTACTATAATGAGGTGAAAGATTGGTTTCAATTAGAAGTAAATTTGTTAATGAACTTAGCGACTGCCATACCATGGATTAATCTTTACTTGAAACATCTTATGTGAGAAAAGTGTGCAAACTTAATTGTTGATGGCATTAGTCATAATCGGATGGAAAGTCTTTTTGCACCGCGCGCGATGTAGGAGCACGCGCACTGTACATGGTGATTAGTCGCATGCATGTCGTACATGCAGTGCGAAAAAGGATAAAAATATTCTTAGGCACGTGCAGCCATACATGTGCATGGCTAATCACCGCGCGTCGTGCATGTGTCCTGCTTCGCTTCCGGTGCACAATGAGCTATCCTAGCCGGATATATATGGTACACTCCGCACAAGCATGGCCCACCTACATTGGAGAATATCCATGAAAGTGCTTAGCTCTTGTTCCACTACATTGTGTCCCCCTTTCTTCTTCTTCTTTCTTCTTCTTCTTTTAATGCTTCAAATTACATCTAGATAACATAT
The DNA here is from genome assembly GCA_900491605.1 of Calamus simplicifolius. NCBI lineage: Eukaryota > Viridiplantae > Streptophyta > Magnoliopsida > Arecales > Arecaceae > Calamus > Calamus simplicifolius. The sequence goes on along the minus strand of UESW01004945.1, from coordinate 178,565 downwards.
TTTAATGAGTAAATATAGCAACAAAACTTACTTATGGTTCATCCTATTCTCTCCATCTCTTTTCCCTTTTTTTCTAACCACATAAGTCTCCATCTAAGCCTTTTCCATGACTAGCAATTTTATTTCCGTATCGTATTTTTATTTGTCAAACTTAAGATATAATGATATGTGGATCGACATAAATATGACATGATTTATTAATCATATCAAAAATCAAACATAAACATAACATGATTATATATTATACGAGCAACATGACACACAACATGACATGCATAATTTATTTAATAAATAAATTGCATTAGATTGAGATAGCATGATTCATTCAATATAAATAGGCATGACTTGCTTAGCGTAAAGAGATATGATCCAATCTGCTTAATATAATTCACTTAATATATTACCAACTAAATGAGTCCTAAATGGATTATTTTTAGATCGGTAGATTAACTTGTGACATAATATGATTATTTTATATTATAATGTATTGATATATTTATGGTATATTTATGATACAAACTCGCTTAAGATCAATTAAATTAATTTAATTTGTGTTGGGTTCAAGTTATCTTTGCGTATCATATTTAATTTTGCCACTTCTATGCATGATAGTAAATAAAAGAGAGATAGAAGAAAATGGGATAGTCTGCATCAATGAACCATACCTAAATTCCACCTTAAATATAGGTGAATCTTCATGTAAAAATTATCTATTATCAAAAGTATTATACTAATTCAATATATTATTATTCAATTTATTGCTCAATATGATTAGGTTATTAGGTGTGCCTATAAGTGTAGCAGTGCATTTTGACTTGAGATGAAAGGGTTGGTTGAATGTGGGTTGGTCAATTTATATCTGATTTATTTATGATTAAATTGGAACAAACAAATACATTTATTTATTTATTTATATAAAACTATATGTACCTATCTATTCATTTATGTATTCACACATCAATTATATATATATATATATATATATATATATATATATATATATATATATATATATATATATATATATATATATATATATATATATATCTTAAAAATAATAAAATATATAAAATTAGAGATAATAAAATTAAATTTGAAATATAAATATAATTATAATAACTTAAAATTTTATAATTTAGGGCCATTCTAAACTTATTAAAGATAAAACTGTTTAAAATATGATCCCACAGCTTAAAATACCTACCATATGCGTTGCTTTCTAAGCTTATATTTAAGGAGGCGAACCACATAAAAAAATATTGAAGCATCATCAATTATATTTCATTTGTTGTTATTTGTTAGTCAGATCATGCTTCTGACTCACCAGAATTGATTCATTTATTATTGAGTTAATTTTGGATGGATTAAGATTTGACCAAATTCTTCCTTTTTTTTCTTTTTTAATTAAAAAAACCCTCCAAACTCGCTTGTCATGGATAGATCCAAGCATGCTGGCGAGTTCATGCTTATATTTTGTCACCCTTGATGATTACAAAAGGTACAAACAAAATTTGATCATAAAAGCTAACAGTAGAGATGTGATAGGCAGAGGAAGGGGGATTGCTCAGCGACTAAACAAATCATCAATCCCGTCATGCAATTCGCATAGAGGATTTCCAGTGTCCCATGTTGGGTCCACACCAATAAATAGAAAATTAAGACGTGAGTGGGCCGTAATCGTTGGACATCGATTCTTCGTTTTAGTTGGTTTAATGTCAATCACAATCTCAATCTCAATCTCCAGCGCTTAGAATTTTACATTGGTGGAGAGGCCAAAAAAGAATGAAAATGATGTGGCTGATCTCGCCCCCAGGCGGTGGAGTAACGATCTGCATGATTCTCAAAGCCAAGTAATAATTTGGCAGCTAGTCTCGGCCTTGCCCTCGGCTTTGGCCTTGGACTTCACCTCGGCCTCGGTCGCAGATTTCACCTTGGCCTCGGCTCGGTCTCGGTCGGACTTCACCTCGGCCTCGGCCTCGGTCATGGACTTTGTTTCAGCTTCAACATCGGCCTCGAGCCCTGCCTCAGTATCGACATGTCTTCGGCCTTGGCCTCGGCCTCAAGTCTCGCCTCGGCATGCTTTCAGCCTACAGTTTCGACCGTGGAACTAACCTCGAATATCGGGCCCATTGATCTAAAATGCCTAAGACAATCACGTGGCCCGCTAACCCACTCTGCCAAGGCTACGGGCATTTACCGATATACTGTAGTTACCGATATTTACGGTGCGCGTTTAGCGGCTATGCGCCCACCTACCACTTTCGAAGCCAATCTTGATGGAAGACGTGATTCGATGGTTATCCACGAAGGGTAAGAGGGACCTCAAAACATGTATATAAAAACCCTGACTCACAGCGAGGAAAGGAGGGAACTTCTACTATCTCATCTTTACTGCTGTTCTCCAAACCGCTAACTTGATCGTCGAGGGTCTTCACCGGAACCACCGGTTCGAACTTTTGTTGTAGGTTTTCGGCTAAAGGAGGCGGTCTTATCATCCTTCTGAAGACCCACAAAGCCCTTCTCTTGCTCGACGCTCTTTGAAGTATTTTGGCAGCAACAGATTGGCGTGCCAGGAAGGGGGAGCAAGCGTCGACTGCAGCACGTTTATTCAACGTACCTGCAATCTTTCAATCTTTGCAAGGAAGAAGATGGTGACACACGTGCGTAGGATGCCTCTACCAGTCAGGCTAGGGGCCATCCCCCCGAGCTAAGCCGCTTGAGACTGACCTTCCTGTTCCGTCCCCCATACAGTCGCAGTTTAGCCAAGCTGATTGGCTCGATGCCCTGACCCTGCAGGTTCAGGATTTGATGGCAGTGGTTCAGGGACTGCAGGAACAATGCTCAACTACTACGCCATTGCCACCTCAGCCCCCTTCACCCCACGTGGAGGGTCATGGAGCTAGCCAGGCTTATCATGGCAGGACTCCTCCAGAGCCCTTCCATGTGCATCCCCGAGATCTCATCGTAGAGAGACCTCCAAGTGGCAATGGTCTCCTTCCCATCGCTCTGACCACCTTCCCAAGCAGCGCAGTGGGGAGAAACCTGAGCAGGAGCATTCCCTACACCGACGGCCTTCTCCCCATTCGTCTTCTGGATCTTCAAAGGAGATTCCAACAGACGGATCGCTCGCCAGGCCGACCGACGGTTAGACGAGTACCATCAGCGGTAGGAGGAGCTCAGCCGTAGAATTACTAACCCCCACAGGGCGGACTACGACCACCCCCCCCACTGTCTTGCTATTATGGAAGAGCCGGTTCCACCCCGGTTCCGTCTGTCCAGCTGGACCCATACGACGGTACCATATACCCCATAGATTACCTGGAAAGTTACAAGGTCCTCATGCAGGTCCAGTGGACAAAAGATTCTCTCCTCTGCGTTGCTTTCCCAGCTACACTTCGGAAGGCTGCACGTGCGTGGTATTCCATTTGCCGCCATGCAGTATCAGCTCTTTCAGGCAGCTGGAGCGATCTTTCTTGGCCTACTTTGATGTGTGCCGAAAGATTTCTCGGGTGGCTGATAGCCTGTTTGCCGTCCAGTAGAGGAGCGGCGAAACCTTCAAGGATTTCGTAGCTCGGTTCAAGGAGGCTGCGCTCGAAGTCACAATCTTGAGGATACTGTGGTCACTCTGGCCCTGAAGCAGGGACTCCGTCCCTCCCGATTCGCCTATTCCTTAGACAAGAAGCCTTCCAGCTCTTATGTTGAATTGCTGAGCTGAGCGCAGAAGTATATCCGCACCGAGGAAGTGGACTTCTCCAGGAGGGAGGTCGACAAGGGGTCCGGCAAGAAGCCAGCACCTCCAAAACCTACTGGAGCACGGTCAAAAAAGTCTGAGCCGCCTCGTCATCCAGATAATCGGCCTCAGGCTTTGGTTCCCAAAGAACACTTCACCCCACTTCTCGCCCAATATCTCACATTCTGTTGAGATTGAGGGCAAGCCCTATCTTCGGTGTTCGCCTCCCATGAGGCCCAAGGTCTCCCGCAGCAAAGAACTATACTGCCGTTACCATAGGGACTATGGCCGCGACACAGAAGACTGCGGCCTGCTGAAGAAGGCTATCGAAGAAGTCGTTCAGCAGGGCCACCTGGGTAAGTTCGTCGAAGAGGGAACCCTACTGCCCCGGGCCCGTTGGCACCTTCTGCACCTCAGATCGGTGTGGATAATGCTCCGACGGAGAAGACGGTGGACATGATCTCCTGGGGGAAGGTAGCACTTCTAAATGGCAGCATGAGGAGGGGGTAGATTCTGTAATTCCTTTCTCTAAAAGAGACCTAGAAGGGGTAGTTAACAAACATAATGATAGCGTCGTCGTGTCTATGACGATCGCGAAGCACCCTGTAAAAAAATTTTAGTTGACAATGGGACCTCTATGGATGTTTTGGGTTATGATGCCTTTGTTCAGATGAACTTGTCCCTAGCTCCCTTGGCCTATCACCACACCCTTGATGGGTTTTACTTGCGATTCTGTAAGGATTGAGGGGGAGATTACTCTCCCTGTCACAGCCGGGACGCTACCGTATCAGAGCACAGTTCTCATGAACTTCCTAGTCATCCGGGTTCCGCTAGCCTACAACGCCATTCTCGGGAGACCTGGTCTAAACCTTCTTGATGTCGTTATCTCTACCAAAAGACTGCTCGTGAGGTTTCTGACAAGCGAGGGAGTTGGGGAGATGTGGGGGGAGCGGAACCCACTATCACTCTGCTACCATATGGCCCCCAGCCCGCAGGGAGCGGTGTCTGCACCAGGGCCATAACCGCTTAACCCCCGAGACTTGGAGAGGAGAGGGGAGCCGACCGAGCACTTGCTGACCTTTCCGCTGGGGGAGGACCCGACGAGGACTATCCAGATTGGAGCCCTACTTCCGGAAGAGGTGCGCGATCAGCTTCTTGCTTTCATGTGAGCCAACTCCGACATCTTTGCATGGTCATCGTCTGACATGCCAGGTATGCCCGAGGAGGTAATTACCCATCAACTCAATATCAAACTGAGGTGCCAGCCCGTCCAGCAGAAGAAGAGGAGCTTTGCCCCCGATCGGTAGAAGGCCTTCGACGAGGAGGTTCGCAAGTTGGTGGCTTCTGGCCACATCCGAGAGGTCCACTACCCCTACTGGCTGGCCAACATCGTGATGGTCTATAAGGCTAGTGGGAGCTAGAGGATGTGCATAGATTTCACTGACCTCAACAAAGCATGCCCCAAAGATAGCTTTCCGTTGCCTCAGATTGACCAGCTGGTGGACGCCACGTCCGATCACGAGACCCTCAGCTTCATGGATGCCTTCTCAGGATACAACCAGATCAAAATGGATCAGGTGGATGAGGAAGTTACCTCATTTGTGATCGAGAAGGGGATATACTGCTACAAGGTGATGTCATTCTGATTGAAAAACGCAAGAGCCAGCTATTAGAGGCTGATGAATAAAGTCTTTGAAGACCAGATCAGGCGCAACATGGAAGTGTACGTGGATGACATGCTGACCAAGAGTGTCCATACCACTGACCATGTTGTCGACCTTGCAGAGACCTTCGTCAATCTTCGGGGTTATAGCAGGCAAGTTCTTGGGCTTCATGGTGATGCAGTGGGGGATCGAGGTGAACCCTGATATGATCCGGGCTATCCTAGACATGAGGCCCCCGGTCAGTAAGAAGAGGTGCAGTGCCTGACCGGGAGGATGGCAGCCTTGAGTTGTTTCTTGTCCAAGTCGGCAGAGAGGTATCTGCCTTTCTTCAAGGCATTGCGTGAAATCAATGGCTTCGAGTGGACGGAGGAGTGCCAGAAGGCCTTCGAGGGGTTGAAGGAATTTTTGTCTACCCCGCCACTGTTGTCCAAACCAGGAGGAGGAGAAGAACTCTTCCTTTACCTCGCGGCATTTCCTAAAGCAGTGAGTTCCGTGCTCGTTCGTATCGACGCCGACAAGACACAAAGGCCAGTCTACTATACAAGCAAAGTGATTCACGACATAGAGATCAGGTATTCTAACATCGAAAAGACCATTTTTGCACTGACCGTCTCTGCTCAGCGTCTCAGGCCCTACTTCCAAGCACACCCGATTGTAGTGGTCACGGATCAACCACTCAGAACAATTCTCTTTCGTCCTGATACCTTCGGCCAATTGGCGAAGTGGGCACTAAATCTAGGAGAATTCAACCTATCATTCTGACCCAGGTCGGCCATGAAGTCCCAGATCTTAGCAGATTTCCTGGTCGAGTACACCTGGACAGAGGATCAGCCGAAGGAGCCCCATCCAAACCCCTCGGACGTCACAATTGAAGGCGTCAAATTCTTAAGGAAGTGGGGTAGGCCTCATCCTAGCAAGTTCGGATGGTGTTGTGACCGAGTATGCCCTCCATTTCCTCTTTTCGGCCATAAACAACTAGGCTGAATATGAAGCCTTACTGTCAGGAATGAGACTGGCACGATAGCTCGGGGTGAATGCCTTAGAGTCTTCACCGACTCCCAGCTCATCTCTAGTTAGATTAAGGGAGAGTGTAAGGCTCGAGATCCCACACTATCTTGCTACTTGAGCAAGATGCAATCACAAGCCTCTCCCTTCACTCATTTCAGTGTTAGTTACATTCCCCGGGGGAGAATGCCAGAGCCGATGCTTTGTCTCGGCTAGCTACTTCGGTTGATGGGACCTTGGGAAGAACTTATGTGGAACATTTGGGAGCCCCAAGCATCGATGTAGTGGAAGAATCCCTGCCAATTAACCAAGATCCTTCTTGGATGGATGCCTATGTCCAGTACCTGACCAATGGTGTCCTCCCAGTCGACCCCGTTGAAGCCAAGCTATTCAGGTGACGAGCATCCAAATTCCTGATGCACGACGGACAATTGTACCAAAGGTCGTTCACTCACCCTCTTCTCAAATGCGTCGGTCTTGCAGACGACTACATCCTCCATGAGATCCATGAAGCTATTTGCAGAAACCACTTGGGGGGCAGAGCGTTGTCACATAAGGCCCTACGCCAAGGCTACTACTGGCCTACCATGCGGAAAGACGCAGCCGAGCTGGTCCGAAAGTGCGATAGCTGCCAGCAACATGCTAATATTCAATGACTTCCAACCTCTCAGCTAAGCCCCCTTTAGCTCCATGGCCCTTCGTCAGTGGGGAATGGACATTTTGGGATCATTTCCTCTAGCCTCTAGTCAGCGTAAGTTTCTGCTCATTGCCATCGGCCATTTCACCAAGTGGATAGAGGCTGAAGCACTCGCCAAAATTACCGAAGCCAAGGTGAGGAATTTCTTTTGAAGTCCGTTATCTGTCAGTTCGGGCTGCCCCATACCCTTGTTATCGACAATGGTCAACAGTTCAACAATGCTTCTTTCAGAGAGTTTTGTGCCGAACTGAGCATATGTCAAAGGTTCACTTCTGTCGGTCATCCAATCAAATGGAGCGGCAAAAGTGACAAATCGGACCATCCTTCAAGGGCTCAGTGTTGGCCAAGATGGCAACCCAAGAGGGGGGGTGAATTAGGTTCTTTAAAAATTTTACAATTAAAATTAATCTTCCAAGATAAATGTGCACAAGTAAAGTATAGAGAGTATGATGCTATGAATGTTGAGCACAATATAAAAATTAAAGTGAAAGAGAAGAAATAAGCACGACAAATGCAAAGGATTTATAGTGGTTCGGTGTTAGCTACACCTACATCCACTCCCAAGCAACCCTTGGGTACGCACTATAATCACCCTGATTACAGCAGAGTTGTTTTACAAGATCACAACTCAAACTTATTGTTTTACAATGGGTTCGCAACGAACCCAGCCAGTTGTCACAGGTTCACCAGTACATAACCTAACACAAGCTAATCTTAGCTTGCCCGAGGTCAACTACCTTACCTAATTCAATCCCCTAATTGAATCAGAAAACAAATGTATCAAATAATAGATTACAACAATATAAAAGCTCCTCAAATGAGCAGATAAATAATATAAGTAAAAATGGGAATAGAAAAGCTGACTAGAAGATGTTTGATGTTGATCTTTTTTCTTTTCCTCTTCTCTTCTGAATGATCTTTCTCAAGATTGAACTTAGGCTCTGGAAGAAATGTTGGTGCAGAGAAGGATGAAGAACTAGGGCTCTTACTTTTCTTCTTCTAATTGATGGAAATCCTTCGGATTTGACTTTTGAATACTTTTGGATTTCTCTTCTATCTCTTTCGCACAGTTAGGCTTTGAATCAGAGTTTTTTCTCTTTGATATTTCTTTATTTTTCTTATTTTTTCTTCCTTGCTTTTGAACGGTGGGAATGCCCCTTTTATAATATCTCTTAATCCATATTTTGATGCAAAGTAGCCATTGAAAGTACTTGTGGATGAGTTCAACACGAAAAGGGAAAGAGCCATTGAAGAGTATTAGAAGAAATATGACCGTTGGAGCCATTTCTGACAAATCTGAAAGTCGACTCTGACAGATTAGAGTCGGCTCTAATCTAGCCTGGTGTCGGCTCTAAGTCGGGTTGCCCAAAATAGAAAGAAAATATTCATCATGGAGTCGGCTCTAGAATTTTGTGGGGTTGATTCAACTCGAGTTGGAGTTGGCTCTAATTTCCTTGGGGTCACTCTAACAGTATCCCAAAAAATGTAGTCTCTATTCTTAGGTTAGAGTCGGCTCTAACTCTTCTAGAGTCGGCTTTAGAATCTAAGTAAAAAGATAGTTCACAGTAACTCAGGTTAGAGTCAGCTCTAATTTTCTGGAGTTGGCTCTAAACCGTGCCGAATGTACCAAATAGTTTCAATACGCTCAGAGTCTGCTCTAATACTTTTGGAGTTGGCTCTAAAATCTGAACTTTGACACATCCTACTAAAAATTGATCCAAGCTCATTTTTGTATGAATTATGAATACTTAATCTTTCTAAATTCCTAAAACACTTGTCAATCTTATTAGTATCATAGGGAATATACTCATGGCTTTTGTTAATCATCAAAATTAATAAATGGGTCAACAATCTCTCCCTTTTTGATGATTACAAAAACATTGAGTATATGCATAATCAATTAATGCATAACTATCAAAACAAGCAAATTCATAGTTATGCTTGAGTTTTAATAATTTTAACCAAAATTAATTCAAATAAAATTCTTATGTATCATATAAACAGAATTTTCAAATAGGATTTTAACAACTTAATTAAGCTAAGCTCCCCTATGTATGTGCATACAATATATCCATTTAAGTCCATATGCATATACACTCTTTCTCTCCCTTTTTTGTTATCAACAAAAAGGTTAAAAAGTTATAGGGTAGACATCAAAATCAATCAATACTGGAATTGAATATTTCAGAATTTAAAATGCAAGTGTCAAGGCTGATTTTATATAAAATACCATTGAGTACAAAGTATCAAGCACATAACATGTTAAGACAAGATAATCACAACAAGATACATTGATTCTAATTACATGCTAGGCAAAATGATAAGTTTGTCTAGATACAAACTAGTTTCCATATGCTAAACTTAAAATCTAAAGATAGCTTGAGATAGATTGAAGTTGATTGGATTGAAGTGGAATTGACTTGGCTTGGCTTAGAGAAAGTATTATCTTAGAATCTTCTTAAGTTCTGCCAGAATCTATCCCATTCCTTTTTCTTAAACTTTCATGAAATCATTAAGCATTCTCTCAACTAGAGAAGCAGCTGCCATGACTTTCTCTTGAAGCTTTGCATTACTTCTGGAATAAGTATCTGAGTCACCTTCAATGTCCTTAATTTTGTCAAATATTAATTTCAGATCAGTCTTCAAGGCATCAGAAGAGGTGCTAAACGATGACTCAATCTCATTGACCTTTTCTTCCAAAGAGTAACACAACTGCCTAATTCCCAAAAGTTGATTTCTGACATCATCTTTAATTTTAGCCTCATGCTCTGCCAACAGGGCTTTGAGCTGCTCAATCTGCCTATCAAAAAACTCAGATGAACTTTGGACAAAAGTGGTGGTTGCTGCTGGTGTCGCTGGGGGTGCCGAACTGCTCGGTCCAGGTGAAGAATATCTCATAGATGGTCCAGCCTCCGAAGGACTAGGGACTATAGTATCAGCTTCAGCCGTCCTTTCTTCTTCATGTCCTTTCCTTTGCCATTGACTATGTAGAAGCCCATATGGTAAAGTGTAGCAATATTGTAGTAATCCGTGTGTCTCAATTTTTTCAGTGGCTTATTTTTCAATATATTTACTCCTTGACTTTGGAAAGCTAAAGTCAAAATCATCCCATATGGCAAGGTGGATCTTTTCTTGGTACCAGCCTCAGCAATATAACCAATCATCATTCCAGCTAAATTAATGGGCTGTCCCATTACAACACAGTCATAACAACTATATCCTTTCTGAAACATATTCAAATCTACCAGTTTTTAGAAACAAAATCCTACTGCATATGTTATGTAACAGCCTTAATTCTAAAGGTAACTGATTTGCACTTATTTCTTCAAAATCTGACATATCTTTTCCTATATTCTTGATAATGCTTCTCCTTATCGCTGTGTGAGGTGGCAGTCATCCCAATCATCAAATTTTCAACAAATTTTCCAAAATTTCAGAAGTTAGGTGTATTCGAGTTCCTCTAACAGAACTGACTATTCCACCATCTCCTCTACTCAGATTATGATAAAATTCCTTTACTAAACTAGGGTAGGTGAGGACGTCAAGTGAGCATACCATTTCCTATCCCATATCTTTTAATTGCCTCCCGAGAGAAAAGCCTTCAGAATCAAAAAAGTTAAAATCTACCTTCCTTCCAGTGGTGATGCTTTCCTGGCCAAGAGGTCAATCTAAGGTGAAGGTGGAGTGGGAATGATGCTAAGAGTCAGGAAGAAGAAGTAGAAGACGAGCTCAGAGAGGGTTGCCTTGCCGGACGTCGAGCGGTCCTCCTTCCGGTGGTGACAGTGACACCAATGGCAGATGCACGTCGCTTGGGAGCCATTTGAGGTCAAGAGATGATGGATTCAAAAGATTTTGGGGTTTGGGACAGGTGGAGAGAGATTTGAAGTGGATTGGAGTCGGATGGAAACAAGAAGGTGTCGACTCTTCCTAGATAAATCAAAAGGGGACCACTTAGAGTCGACTCCCGCAAAGCGAGTTATCGGCTCTAAATCACTAACACAATCAGTGCCCAAAATAGAGTCGGCTCTGTAGTAGTAGGTGTCGGCTCTAAAAACTCTGACAGAGAGCACATAAAATTAGAGTCGACTCCAACATAAACAATGTCGGCTCTAAGACAGTTTCAATGAAAAGTAAGAGTTTCAAAGAATCTGAAACTTATCAAAATGATCATAAAACTTTGGATAAATCTTCCTTAGAATGTGGTAAATCAAGAAGTTCAAATATCTAGATAAATTTTTCTTAGAATCATAAAAGGATCTTCAAGAAAATGGTTGAATTCTAGATAGTCATTCCTAGGAGATTTAGAATCATCTAATGGATTACAAACTCCTAATTCTCCTCTAAGATAGCAAAATCTCTCATCACTTAAGGTTTTGTAAATACGTCAGCTAATTGTTCATCAGTACATACATAATCAAGACAAACATCATTATTAGCTACATGTTCTCTAATGAAATGGTGTTTTATCCCTATATGTTTAGTTCTTGAATGTTGAATATGATTTTTATCAAATTTATTGCACTAGTGTTGTCACATCTAATTGGAGTTTTATCAAGTGTTATACCATAATCCTTAAGTTGTCGCTTAATCCAAAGAATTTGAGCACAACAACTTTCAGCTGCAACATATTCAGCTTCAGCAGTTGATAATGCAATTGAATTTTGCTTTTTGCTAAACCAAGAGATTAAGTTACTGCCTAAGAATTGGCATGCACCACTTGTGCTTTTTTTATCTAATTTACAACCAGCAAAATCAGAATCAGAATATGCAATCAGATTTAATGTTGAATCTCTAGAGTACCATAATCCTACATTTTTAGTTCCATTTAAATATCTAAAAATTCTCTTTACAACAATTAAGTGAGATTCTTTAGGTTCAGACTGATATCTAGCACATAAAGATGTAGCAAACATAATATCAGGTCTACTAGCTGTTAAATAAAGTAGAGAACCAATCATACCTCTATAATATTTTTGATCTACTTGCTTACCATCTTCATCTTTATCGAGTTTGCATGGACTCATAGGTGTGCCAAGAGATTTAACTGATTCCATACCAAATTTCTTAAGAATTTCTTTAGTGTACTTTGTTTGGTTGATGAAAATCCCTTCTCTTTTTGTTTGATTTGAAGTTCAAGGAAGAAGTTAAGTTCTCCCATCATGCTCATTTCAAATTCCCCTGCATTAACTTTGCAAAATCTTGACAAAAAGATTATTAGTAGAACCAAATACTATATCATCTACATAGATTTGTACTACTAGTAAGTCTTTTTCTTTTCTTTTCAAAAATAGGATTTTATCAACATTTCCCCTAGAAAAATTATTTTCAATTAGAAATTTACTTAACATATCATACCAAGCTCTAGGAGCTTGTTTTAAACCATAAAGTGCTTTGTGTAGTTTACAAACAAGATTTGAAAATTTATGATCTTCAAAACCAGATGGTTGTTCAACAAAAACTTCCTCATTTATAAAACCATTTAAGAATGCGCTTTTTACATCCATTTGAAATAAATTAATGTTCATGCAATATGCAAATGTAAGTAACAACCTAATGGCCTTTAATCTAGCAACAGATGCAAAGGTTTCATCAAAATCAATTCCTTCCTCCTGATTATATCCTTTTGCAACTAATCTAGCTTTATTTCTAATAACAATGCCATTTTTATCTAATTTATTTCTAAATACCCATTTGGATCCTATAACTGGATAATCTTTGGGTCTATCAACTAGGATCCATACCTTATTCCTAGTGAATTTATTTAATTTCTCTTGCATGACTAACATCCAATTACTATCCTTTTCGGCTTCCTCAATTGTCTTGGGTTCTATATGATACAAATGCAAGATGATTACTGATATTTCTCATTGATGATCTAGATTTTACACCTTGAGATGGATCGCCAATGATTAAGTCATTTGGATGACCATAAGCATATCTCCAATCTCTAGGTAGATATATATCATTACGAGTAGTATCAATACCATCATCCTTAGGCGAGTCATCATCCTTAGCTTCAGGTTCATGATTTGAAGATACATCGACATTTAATTTTTAAGGTATCTTTCAAGTAAATTAGTATCTTCCTCATCGTCTATCTTTTTAGAACTTGATGCTAAAGATTCATCAAACACTACATGAATTGACTCTTCTATAATCAGATACTTCTTATTGAATACTCTATAAGCTTTGCTAGAAGTGGAATATCATAAGAATATACCTTCATCTAATTTTGCATCAAACTTTTCAAGATTGTCTTTATCATTATTATGAATGAAACATCGACAACCAAATGCATGAAAATAACTAATGTTGGGTTTCCTATTATGTCATAATTCATAGGGAGTTTTCTTAAGGATTGGTCTAATTAAGGCTCTATTTAGGATGTAACATGCTGTGTTTATAGCTTCCGTCTAGAAATATTTTGGGAGTTAGCTTTCACATAGCATGGTACGGGCCATGTCTTTTAGAGTTTTATTTTTTCTTTCTACAACTCCATTCTGTTAAGGTGTTCTAGGTGCTGAGAAATTATGATCAATGCCATTTTTAATGCAAAATTTTTCAAATAAATAATTTTTAAATTCAGTTCCATGATCACTTCTAAGAGACACTATGGTGGTGTTTTTCTCATTTGTGACTTTCTTGAAGAATTTTAGAAATATCGAGAAAGTCTCATCTTTGTGAGCCAAAAATAATACCCAAGTGAATCTAGAGTAATCATCTACTATCACAAGACCATATTTCTTTTCTTCTAGGCTAGTGGTTCTACTAGGTCCAAAAAGGTCCATGTGTAGTAGCTCGAGTGGCCTACAGGTGGAAACAATATTTTTAGATTTGAAAGAATTTCAAGTTTGTTTTCCAAATTGACATGCATCGCAAACTCTATTGTTTTCAAAATCTAATTTTGGAAGACCTTTAACTAATTCCATTCTAAGCAATTTTGAAATTAAGTGTGTGCTTGCATGATCTAGTCTACGATGCCATAACCATCCAATCTCATTTACCTTAGCATTGTCAGCAATTAGGCAAAGGTTACTAGTAGACAGATTGTCCAAATCAATTAAGTATACATTGTCATTTCTATTTCCAACAAATATAATGCTATTGTCAATGGGATTCGATACAGTGCAGATAGAAACTTCAAAGAAAACTTTGAAACCTTTTGCAAAGTTGGCTAATGCTAATTAAGTTATGTTTTAATCCATCTACATATAAGATATTTTCAATAAAAATGGATGGAGTGATCTAAATTTTACCAAAGCCCATGATGTGGCCTTTACCGTTATCTCCAAATGTTACTACTCCTCCTCTTTTAGCTTCAAAGGTGATGAATTGCTCTTTATCACCCGTCATATGTCTTGAGCAGCCGCTATCAAGATACCATTTTCTTTTTGTTTCTTTGGCCGCAAGATACTCCTGCAAAGCAATCATATCTTTTGTTTAGGTACCCAAGCTTTCTTGGGTCCTCATGGTTAGTAGCAGTAAACACAGTTCCTTTTGGAACCCAAATTTTTCTACCTTTATGACTTATATTCTTATTAGACATTTTATAATTGCATACATAAATTTATGTCCTTTTATGCCACAATGGTAATAAAAATATCATTTTTAATTGGTTTCTTTATGAAGAAATTGTTAACAAATTTTTGCTTCTTGTGTGGTCTATACCCTAAACCAGCTTTATCAAAAATAGCTCTTTGATTGTTTAAAAGTAAGTTAAGCTTTTCTGAGCTATTAGTAAATTTCTCAACAATGTTTTTAAAATTTTTAGTTTCTTTCTTTAAGTTTAGATTTTCAGTAGAAATTGATTCTTTTTCCTTTAGTATATCTTGCTTTTCAGATTTTATATTCTCAATTTCAAGAACAAGTTCATTTCTCTTTTTAAGAAGATCTAGATTTTCAGTTTTCACGGTTCTGTTTTTTGTTCTTAAAATCTTGAAATCACTAAAAAATTCATTGATGGCATCATATAGTTCATCAAAAGTAAAATCATCATTGGGGGTTTCAGAATTTACCTCATCTTCATTATTTGCCATGAAACATATGTTGGCAATCTCTTGTTGATCATCTTCGGATGAAGATTCCTTGCTGTCCTCCAAGTTTCAACATACGCTTTCTTCTTCTTTTTGTATCCCTTCTTAAGTTGAAAACATTCGGATCTGAAGTGTTCTGGTTTCTTGCATTCATAACAGATCAAGGGATCTTTCTCTTTATCCTTATCTTTTTCTTTTTCTCCTTCCATCTTAATACCAATTTTTCTATTGTGGAAGGGTCTCCTTCTTTGCATAAACTTTTTAAATTTCTTCGCAAGAGAGCAGTCTCATCATCGTCTTCATCTTCTTCGCCTCTTTTCATTTTCTGCAGCTTTGAGTGCAACAGTCCTCTTCTTCTTCACATCATCTTCTTGATGCTGCTTCATTGTAAGCTCATGGGTCATAAGAGATCGAAGTAGCTCCTCCAAAGGTAGACTGTTCAGATCTTTGGCTTCGTGGATAGCTGTCACTTTAGCTTCCCATGCTCTTGGAAGAGACCTAAAAATTTTCGCATCAATTTAGAGTTAGTATAGGTCTTACTAAGACTTTTTAGTCCATTTACTATATCGGTAAATCTAGTATACATGCATGTAATAGATTTATTTTGATCCATGCCAAAGAGTTAATATTTATGTACCAAAATATTAATATTGGATTCCTTAACTTGGTTGGTACCCTCATGAGTAACTTCCAACCTATCCCATATCTCCTTGGCTGAGATGCAAGTGGATATTCTATTGAATTCATTTGCATCCAAAGAGCAGTATAGGACATTCATGGCCTTGGCATTGAGCTGAGCCATTTTTCTATCATTTTCATTCCAATCCCTTTCGGGCTTAGGAACAATAGATCCATCTACTAAGTGTGTGGGAGTGCTAGGACCATTGATAATGACACTCCATAACTCATAGTCTAAAGCTTGAATGAAAATCCTCATTCTAGCTTTCAATATGAATAGTTTGTGCCATTAAATAAAGGTGGTCGATTTGTGGATTGTCCCTCAAAAAAAGAGAAACCATCTTGAGCTGCCATTTGGATCTTTAGCTCTTGATTGTTAGATCAAGCAAGGATGAGCACAAGCTCTGATATCAATTGTTGGCCTAGATGGCAACCCAAGAGGGGGGGTGAATTGGGTTCTTTAAAAATTTTACAATTAAAATCAATCTCCCAAGATGAATATGCACAAGTAAAGTGTAGAGAGTATGATGCTATGAATACTGAGCATAATATAAAAATTAAAGTGAAAGAGAGAAGAAATAAGCACAACAAACACAAAGGATTTATAGTGGTTCGGTGTTAGCTACACCTACATCTACTCCCAAGCAACTCTCGGGTATGTAATATAATCACCCTGATTACAGCAGAGTTATTTTATAAGACCATAATGAACCCAGCCAGTTTTCATAGGTTCACCAGCACACAACCTAACACAAGCTAATCTTAGCTTGCCCAAGGTCAACTACCTCACCTGATTCAATCCCTTAATTGAATCAGAAAACAAATGTATCAAATAATAGATTACAACAATAGAAAAGCTCCTCAAATGAGCAGTTAAACAATATAAGTAAAAATGGGAATAGAAAAGCCTGATTAGAAAATGTTTGATGTTGAGCTTTTCTTCTTTTTCTCTTCTCTTCTGAATGATCTTTCTCAAGATTAAACTTAGGTTCTGGAAGAAATGTTGGTGCAGAGAAGGATGAAGAACTAGGGCTCTTGCTTTTCTCCTTCTAATTGATGGAAATCCTTCGGATTTAACTTTTGAATGCTTTTGGATTTCTCTTCTATCTCTTTCGCACAGTTAGGCTTTGAATCAGAGTTTTCTCTCTTTGATATTTCTCTATATTTCTTTTTTTTTCTTCCTCTACTTTGAACGGTGGGAATGCCCCTTTTATAATCTCTCTTAATCCATATTTTGATGCAAAGTAGCCGTTAAAAGTACTTGTGGATGAGTTCAACACGAAAAGGAAAAGAGTCATTAAAGAGTATCAGAATAAATATGACCGTTGGAGCCATTTCTGACAAATCTAAAAGTTACATCTGATAGATTAGAGTCGGCTCTAATCTGGTCTGGTGTCAGCTCTAAGTCGGGTTGCCCAAAATAGAAAGAAAATATTCGTCGTGGGGTCGGCTCTAGAATTTTGTGGGGTCGACACAACTCGAGCTGGAGTCGGCTCTAATTTTCTTGTGGTCGACTCTAAAAGTGTTCCGAAAAGTATAGTCTCTGTTCTCAGGTTAGAGTCAGCTCTAACTCTGCTGGAGTCGGCTCTAAAATCTGAAGCAAAAAGACAGTTCACTGTAACTCAGTTTAGAGTCGGCTCTAAATCGTGCCAAATGTGCAAATAGTTTCGATACGCTCCAGAGTCGGCTTTAAAATCTGAACTTTGACACATCCCACTAAAAATTGATCCAAGCTCATTTTTGTACGAATTATGAATACTTAATCTTTCTAAATTCCTGAAACACTTGTCAATCTTATTAGTATCATAGGGAATATACTCATGGCTTTTGTTAATCATCAAAATCAATAATGGGTCAACACTCAGGACATGCCTGGATGATTTCAGAGGAAGATGGTGGAGGAGCTCCCGAATGTGCTATGGGTGTATCACACGACACCATGGATACCCACGGAAGAAACCCCTTTTAGCCTGGTATTCAGGTCGGAGGCCGTTATCACGGTAGAGATTGGCATTCCTAGCCCTCGGATACAATCCTACGATGAAGGGAACAATCCAAGCCAGCTACAAACTAGCCTTGACCTTGTTGATGAAGTCTGCGATCAAGCACGACTCAAAATGGCTTCCTACCAACAACGGATTGCAAAGTATTACAATGCTCGAGTTTACCCCAAAATATTCTTCCCTGGAGACCTGGTCCTCAGATGAGCCAAAGTCTCCAAACCCACGGAGGGAGGAAAGTTGTCACCCAATTGGGAAGGACCTTATCGAGTCACCGATGCACTTCATCGCAGAGCATATCAGATCGAAGGATTGGACGAGAAGCCTCTCTCCCGCACTTGGAACGCGGACAATCTCCATCGGTATTATCAGTAAAATGTATTGACATCCTAAGCATGAGCATGTCTACTAAAATAATATTTACCTTTTCACTAACAACTGTCTTCGAGCAATCTTTCTTATTCAGCTCAAGCCCAACTCCGCATCGGCACTCAAGCCCAACTCAGCATTGGCACACAAGCATGAGGTTGGATCAACGTTTATTCAGACTTTCATTTCGGTCTCAACTTCAGCCTCGAGTCAACTCTGGTTTTGACTACTCCCACATCTTGACTTCAGCCTCGACACCTATGTCGAGTATCGACTGTCTCAATGATGGCTCCAAGTCCTAGCTACAGCCTGGGTTTCTATCCTGGCTTCTACCTCACCTAACCCTAGCTACGGTTTCAGTTCCTAGCTCGTATCTACGCTCTCAGCCCCGGCCCCCATTCTAGAATGATCGTCTTGGCTACTACGAAAGCAAATCATCCACAGTGAATTCCAAAGATTTCGAAAGTGTATTTCATTAATTGTAAAAGTCTTACAAAATTACCGACTCTAGTCGGGCCTCATTACAAGGAAAAATAAAAAGAGTGCTCAGGGCTCGGCCGGCGCTAGATCATCGTTGGGGGAAGGATGTTCTTCTTCGTCTGGTTCCAGGTCGCCGATTCCCTCAAGGCCGTAGATTCTTCTCACTTTGGCCTTGCAGTCTTGGAAGCCCACATTGTATGCAAAGGCAGTGGCCCTAGCCAGCTCCTCTTCATAACTTGTGGACTGCCTAAAGCTCTCTACGGCCTCAGTGGCCTTCTTCTCGGCTGCAACGACCTTCTCTTCGGCAGCTGTCATAGCCACCTTCAGGTTAGTTATTTTGGTGTCGGATCGGTGAGCGATCTCCTCGGCATTTTTTGCCCGCTCCTCGGCCACTTTTATTTCGATGACGACAGAGTGTAGTTGATTCTGCAAGGCGAACACCTCTAACTCCGCCATCTTTTGCTTCTCCTCTACCACCCAAGCATTATAGAGCTCATGGGCTGCCTGGTGTTGAGCTTCCTCAAATGCCTCTTCTGCCCTTCTTGCCTGGGCCAAACCCTCGGATCGGGCAGCCTCGGCCTCGGCCTTGGCCCTCTCTGCCCGGGCCAAACCCTCGGCTTGGGCCATTTCCAGAGCCTTCTCGGCTTTTTCTGCTCTAGCTTGAGTTTGGCTAACCTCTTCATGCAAATGGTTGAGGGTGGTCTCGGCCTGGGATAGGATGCCTTTTACGGCAGCCAAGGAGTTCATCGCCTGCACAAGCAACGTTCAGATTAAGTGACAAGGAAAATTCTTAATGAAGACTTGTTGGAAGATTATAGAAAAATTATATGATCCAATCCTTTTGATTTTGATGATTACTAAAAGCCATTGAGTTTATTAAAGGATGTAATGAGTTTATGTAAATGAGCAACAAATTTATTTTGAACTATCAATGAACATGCTCAAGTTTAACTTTAATCAATTTTGAAAGTGACTTTAAGCTTAATATTCAAACTTTTGAAAAGAAATGTTATAATTCATGTTTTAATCAATGAGCTTTTGGAATAGTTCTTGAATCAACTCTAAATGTCAATTTTATTGTATTCAAGTCAAAACAATGAATTAAAATGAATCTGGAACGATTTTAATATCAATCAGAAAAGTTTCTGATTTTTAATATGTTCCGGAGCCGACTCCTGAGTTTCAGAGTCGACTCCGCTCAGTGTACAGAAATGTGCATCTGTGTCGAGTCGACCCACGAAATTATCGAGTCGACCCCTGATTCTGTCGAGCCGACTCCTGGACTGTGCGAGTTGACTCCGCTCAGGCACCAGAAGAGTGTTTTTCTGAGCACTTCGCGAGTCGACCCCAAGCCTTTCTCGAGTCGACTCCCGACTATCAGGAGTCGACACTTTATTTCTGGCGAGTCGACCCCTAACCTTTATAAACATTTCTATATTTGGAAAGACGAGCTCGAGCCGACTCGGGAAAAGCATGAGTCGACTCCAGCAAATCTGGATGATATTTTTTCACGATGACACATCACTCCAATGGTAAGATTTTTGAATAACGGTTATTTTTCCTTGTCTCTAACGGATATATTTTTGCAGAATCTATAAATAGAGGAGCTCTTTTCATATCACACAAGTTTTTGAAAATCAAAAAGAGAGAAAAGAATATCTTTTGAAAAGAGGGAAAAACAGAGCATATTGGAAAAATCTTCTAGCTCAAAGGAGAGTGATTCAAAAGGAGTGAAATCCAAGAGGAAGTTTCGTCTACTCCAGATCTTCAATCCACAAAAGTCAAAAGAAAATCCAAGAGCTTTTCAAAGATCAAATCGAAGGATTTTCTACATTCAACAAAAGGGAGAAAAAAAAAAGCTTCATCTCAACTCCAAAGTCTTCAACGGTCAAGGATCTTGCTGAGGCCTGATTCGACACTTCAAGAGGAGTTAGAGAGGAGAAGGAAGAAAGCCAAAGCCATATCCATCTGTTATCTATCAGGCTTTTCTAACCTTTATTCTTTCGTACTTAATTTGTATATTTGCTCAAGGGGAGCATTTCATTATCCAAACACTTTTATTCTAATTGGTTGCTGATTCAATCAGTGGATTGAATCAGTGGAGGTTGATACACCTCGTTACAAGTCGGAGTGCTTGTGTGGGTTAGTTGTGAGCCTGTGAAAAACAACGTGTAGGGTTTTGTGCTGGTAAGCCCGAGTTAAAACCAGCTGGGTTCGTTGTTCACCCGGGAAAACAACAAGTTTGAGTTGTGAGCTTGGAAAACAACTCGGCTGTAATCTAGAGAGATTATAGTGTAGACCCAAGTGAATCTTGGGAGTGGACGTAGGTGTTGGTTGCACCGAACCACTATAAAATTATCTTGTGTTTGCCGTGCTATATTTTCTCTCTCTCTATCTCTCTTTATTAATTGCTTGTGCATTGCTTCTTAGTTAATTTCACTCACTTGCACATCTTGAGCAAATCTGTTTAAAACATCTAAAAAGTCTTAAATTTTTAAGAACCCAATTCACCCCCCCTCTTGGGTTGCCATCTGGGCCAACAAGACTATTGATAAAGGGGAGAAACACTTACCCAGAGGTGAGCCACGGAGGCTTTACGGAAGAAGACAGAGGTCCCTTGATTCTGAAGTACCCTCTAAAGCTCAGGTACGTAGACCTGAGACATATTTTGCTCGGCCCAACAGTCGTGGTGCTCAAGGATTGACCGAAAGGAAGGTGTATTGGCTTCGTCTTCCTCTGCGGTCCAGGCAGGTGTCAGAGCCGCTGGCACTGGGTCGAAGGACGATGGTGCCCCTTCCGTCAATGCTACTTCCTGCGGAGGCTCTTTGGATGTCGCCTCTTCGGCTGGTGGAGGGGCCTCTGGAGCCGGCCCTGCGGCCGATGCGGTTAGCTCCACCTCGGGAGTGGCAGGTGGTGGTGATGGCGGAATTCCAGCCCTCGGTTCCTCTGGGGGCGTGTTGGTGAGATCAATGGGGATCGGAACGGCGCTGGTGAGGGTGACTGAGCCCTCTTCTGTTGGTCCAGATGGCAACCCAAGAGGGGGGATGAATTGGGTTCTTAAAAATTTAGCTTTTTAAAATTATGTGCTTTGAAATAAAAGAGATTAAGTGCAAGATAAATGCTAGGCACAAATAATGAGATAGGAAGAGACAAGGAAATAAAGCACGGCAAACACAAAAATTTTATAGTGGTTCGGTGTATCCAACACCTACATCCACTCCCAAGTACTTGGACCCATACTATAATCCTCTTGATTACAGCCGAGTTGTTTTACAAGCTCACAACTCAAAACTTGTTGTTTCCCCCTGGGATCACAACGAACCCAGCTGGTTTTACCGGGCTCACTAGCATAAAACCCAAATACAAGCTACCTTAGCTTGTCCCGAGGTATACTACCTCCACTAATTTAATCCCCTGATTGAATTAGCAAACAACAGTTTGAAAGCAACAAAGATTTCAATACAACACTTAAACAGCTCCTTAAGTGAGCGATATTCAATAAAATAAATAGGGTAAGAAAAGTCCGATTGAAGCTCTTTGAATGTATGCTTTTCTTCTTTTCCTCTTCTCCTTTGAAAGATTGAATCAGCCTCAGCTCTATTTCTTCACGCAGTAGAGAAGTTGAGGATTTGGGGCTTTTGCTTTCTCTCTTCAAATGTTGGAAATCACCTTGATTTGATTTTGAGAACCTTGTGATTTCTCTTTGAACTTTTCTGGGATTGATGGACTTAAGCTCAGAGTATTTCCTTTTGATTTCTCTCTTTTTTTCTCATTATTTTCTGAATATTTTCTCTCTTTTTCTTGCTCTATTTCTCTTTTTCTCCTCCTTCAAATGGACGGATATTCCTCCTTTTATAGATCTCTTAATCCAAGGTTTAGGTGGAAATATAGCCGTTGTGAGATGCTTAGATACTCCTACACATAAAGAAAAATAACCGTTAGAGATTAGGTGAAAAAAATATTACCGTTGGAGTCTGTTCTGATAATTAAAAATCCACTCCTGACAGGTTGGAGTCGGCTCCAACTTTTTAGGTGTCGGCTCCAGATCGGGTATCCAAAAATAGCAAAGAAAAAGTTTGTTGAGGAGTCGGCTCCGAGAAAGTTAAGTGTTGGCTCGTCGCTTTCGGGAGTCGGCTCCGGAATCCAAGAGTGTCGGCTCCAGAAATGTCCATAAAACACGCTCTCTATTCTCAGGTAGAGTCGGCTCCAGAAACTCAGGTGTCGGCTCCCAAACTCTCAGTGTCGGCTCCGAATTCTAGGTGTCGGCTCCCAAATTCTAGGTGTCGGCTCCGAAAACTGAAACATAATGCACTTCTCTGTATCTCAGGTGGAGTCGGCTCTGAAATTCTGAGTGTCGACTCCAGACCGTGCCAAAAATCTAGAAACTTCTGATACGCCTTGGGGTCAGCTCCTGACTATTTGGGTGTCGACTCCAAGTTTGAACTTTGAAAAATTCCTTTAAAATTTGATTCAAAATTATTCCTTTTGATTGATTAAACATTTTTAACCCCTGAAACACTTATTAAATCTGTCAGAAACATAGTGAATATACTCATGTCTTTTGTTAATCATCAAAATCAATAATTGGGTCAAATCTCCCCTTTTTGATGATTATAAAAACATTGAGTATATGCATGATTAAATAATAAGAGTTTCAAATCAAATTTCTCAAATATTTAGTTTTCACAAGTAAGCTCCCCTGAATGAAGTAGCTCCCCCTATGATACTCAATTTAACTATCAATTACATCTTATATGAGTTTAATGTTTGATACCAATTAAACTTTCATATCAAATTAAGTCAATTAAGCTTATTCCTTTCAATGCATATACATTTTTCCCCCATTATAACTTTCACATTATACTTTCAATGCATATACGACTATCAATTACATTTTCTCTCCCTTTTTTGTAATCAACAAAAAGGTTAAGAAATTTCAAATTAAATGACAAAATTAAGAGATGCTTCAAAGATCAAATGATATTCATTAAGTAAAAAGTTCATTACATACTTCATAAAGTCAAGCATTACATAAAAAATCTTCATTACATCAAAATTTCAGTAAAACATCAAACATCAAACTAAAGAAAATAAACATCAAATCCCAAATCTCCTTTTGAGTTCTTCTAGAATCTTGCCCATCCCTTCTCTTTGAGTAGCAATGAATTCATTTAGTCTCCTATCAAAGAATCTGGATGCAACAACGATCTTTTCTTGTAACTCAGCATTGCATTTGGAATATGTCTCCGAATCACCTCCAATCTCTTTAAGTTCTTCAAAAATATTCTTGAGATCATTCTTCAAAGATTCTGCGGAGGCTCCAAGGGTGGACTCAATTTTGTTTACTCTTTCATCCAAGGAATAAAACATTTCTCTTAAATTCATCAGGCTATTGTCAATTTCAGTTTTCATCTCTTCCTTGTGAGTACCAAATAATTCTTTAAGTTGCTCAGCTGAACATCAGAAAAACCAACAGAAGGAACAGACACTGGTACAGATGCAGGAACGGAGTAGGTGCCGATGGTTGTGATGATCTGCTAGGTTCTGGTGAAGGATGCCTCACTGAAGGACCTACCTCAGAAGTGCAGTGGCTCCAATGTCAGCCGCTCTTTCATCCAGATTAGTCTTTCTTTCCCATCTACCATCACTTTCACAAATTCCATTCTATGCACAGTAGCCAGGCTGTAATAATTGGTGTGTCTAAGGTTCTTCAAAGGTTCATTCTTGAAATGACAACACCCTGGCTTTGGAATACTAAAGTTAATATCATGCCATAGGGTAAAGAGGATCTTTTCTTATTCCCTGCCTCTGCCATATACCAAATCATCATAGCAGCCAGATTAATTCACTGACCAGTCAAAACACTGTCCTTAAGTACAATGTCTCGCTCTAAGACATACTCAAAACGTCCAGTCTTAGAAATAAAATCCTACCACAAATGTTATGCAACAGCCTAAGTTCAAGAGGTAACTGATTTGCCCTAATTTCTTCAAATTCGGTTATTTCCTACCTAACATCCTTGATAAAGCGTTTGATCTTTCACTGTGAATGCTTCCAGCAAGCCCAGTAATAGGAATCCCTAAAAGGTTTCCTAAAATTTCTGAAGTAATATGAATCCTTTTCCTCTTACTGAACTAACAATTCCTCCATCTTCTTTAGATAAATTGAAATAAAACTCCTTGACTAGGGTTGGATAAGTAGGTAAATCAAGGGAACATACCTTATCCCAACCTAGTTCAGTCAACTGCCGCCCAATGGTAAAACCTTTTCTCAAGGAAATGAAAGTCTACCTTCCTACCCATTGTGATTACACGGCCTGCCAAAGTGTCGATTTGAGGTGAGGATGGGCTTGGAGCAGCGCTCGGTATGGATGACAAGGAAGAGGATGCAGAACTCGGCGAAGGCTGCCTTGCCGGATGCCTCATAGTCCATTTCCGGTCGTCACCCCTCACCAAACACTGATCCCCTACATTTGGGTGCCATTGAGAGCTAAGGAGTGGTTAATTTGAGAGATTTTGGGTTTTGAAAGAGTTGGAGAGAGTTTGGAGAGGATTGGAGTCGATTGAAATAAACGAGGAGTCGGCTCTGCCCTAAATAAGTTAACCCGGGACCACTTGGAGTCGACTCCCGCAAAGCGAGGTGTCGGCTCCAGGTTGCTAACACAGTCAGCGCTCGAACTGGAGTCGGCTCTGCTAAGGGGGTGTTGGCTCTAAGGTCTTAGACCGAGAGCAACACTGACAAGGTGTTGACTCCACAAATTAAGGTGTCGACTCCACTGACAGTTTTAGGAAAAATAAGAGAGTTTCAAACATCCGAAACTTGTCAAAATAAAATCAATGAATTTTTGATAAAATCTTTGGAATGTGGAGAATCAAATTGTTCAAATGTCTAGATAAATAGTCCTTAAAGTCATGAGAGAAATTTCAAGAAATTGATTGAAATCTAGATAATCATTCCTTAGGGGTTTTAAAATCATTCCAAAGGGTCACAAATCCCTAACTCTCCTCTAAGATAACAAAATCTTTCTTACTCAAAGGTTTTGTAAATATGTCCGCTAGTTGTTCCTCAGTGCAAACATAATCAAGACAAATTTCATTCATTAGCTACATGTTCTCTAATGAAGTGATATCTAATTTCAATATGTTTAGTTCTTGAATGTTGGATTGGATTTTTAGTTAAGTTTATTGCACTTGTATTATCACATTTAATAGGAGTTTTATCAAGTGTTATGCCATAATCTTCAAGTTGTCGCTTAATCCAAAGGATTTGAGCATAGCAACTTCCAGCTGCAACATATTCTGCTTCAGCAGTAGATAATGCAACCGAATTTTGCTTTTTGCTAAACCAAGAGATTAAGTTACTTCCTAAAAATTGACATGCACCACTTGTACTTTTCTATCTAGTTTACATCCAGCATAATCAGAATCAGAATAAGCAATTAAATTCAGTGTTGAGTCTCTAGAATACCATAATCCTACATTTTTAGTTCCACTTAGATATCTTAGTATTCTTTTTACAGCAATTAAGTGAGATTCTTTAGGTTCTGATTGAAATCTAGCACATAGACAAACAGCAAACATGATATCAGGTCTACTTGCAGTTAAGTAAAGTAAGGATCCGATCATACCTCTATAGTATTTTTGATCTACTTTCTTACCATCTTCATCTTTGTCTAATTTGCATGAAGGACTCATTGGTGTTCCAAGGGGTTTGATTGATTCCATTCCAAACTTCTTGAGAATTTTCTTTGTGTACTTTGTTTGGTTTGAAAATCCCTCTTTGCTTTGCTTGATTTGAAGTCCTAGGAAGAAATTGAGTTCTCCCATCATGCTCATTTCGAATTCACCCTGCATTAGCTTAGCAAACTCTTGACATAGAAGATTGTTAGTAGCACCAAATACAATATCATCTACATAGATTTGTACTACTAATAAATCTTTATCTTTTCTTTTCAAAAATAGAGTTTTATCTACATTTCCTCTAGTAAAATCATTTTCAATTAGAAATTTACTTAATCTATCATACCAAGCTCTAGGTGCTTGTTTTAAACCATATAGTGCTTTGTGTAATTTAAAAACGTGATTTGAAAATTCATGATCTTCAAAACTAGGTGGTTGTTCTACAAAAACTTCTTCATTTATAAAACCATTTAAAAATGCACTTTTAACATCCATTTGAAATAAATTGATATTCATATGACATGCAAATGCAAGTAATAATCTAATTGCTTCTAATCTAGCTACAGGTGCAAAGGTTTCATCAAAATCAATTCCTTCTTCTTGATTATATCCTTTTGCAACTAATCTAGCTTTATTTCTAATTACTATGCCATTTTCATCTAATTTATTTCTAAATACCCATTTAGATCCTATAACTGAATGACCTTTAGGTCTATCAACTAAGGACCATACATTATTTCTAGTAAATTGATTTAATTCTTCTTGCATAGCTAGCATCCAATTACTATCTTTTTCAGCTTCTTCAATAGTTTTAGGTTCAATTTGAGATACAAATGCAAGATGATTATTGATATTCCTCATAGATGATCTAGTTCTTACACCTTGAGATGGATCACCTATAATCAATTCCTTAGGATGACCATAAGCATATCTCAATCTCTAGGCAGATCTACATCATTATGATTAGTATCAATAACATCAACCCTAGTGGAATTCATCTTTAGCTTCTTGTTCATGATCTGAAGATACATCTATATTTAATTTTTTAATATCTCTTTCTAGCAAATTTGTATCTTCCTCATCATCAATCTTTTCTGAACTTGATGCTAAAGATTCATCAAAAACTACATGAATAGATTCTTCTACTATTAAGTTCCTTTTTAAATACTCTATAGGCTTTACTAGTTGTTGAATATCCTAAGAATATGCCTTCATCAGATTTTGCATCAAATTTTCTAAGTTGTCCTTACCATTATTATGAATGAAACATTTACTACCAAATGCATGAAAATAACTAATGTTAGGTTTCTATTATTCCATAATTCATAAGGAGTTTTCTTAAGAATTGGCCTAATTAAAGCTCTATTAAGGATGTAACATGCTGTTTATAGCTTCCGCCCAAAAGTATTTTGAGATTGCTTTCACATAGCATGGTACGGGCCATGTCTTCTAAAGTTCTATTCTTTCTTTCTACAACTCCATTTTGTTGTGGTGTTCTAGGTGCAGAAAAGTTGTGATTAATGCCATTTCAATGCAAAAATTTTCAAATAAGTGATTTTCAAATTCTTGCCATGATCACTTCTAAGAGACACTATGGTGGTGTTTTTCTCATTAGTGACTTTCTTGAAGAATTTCAGAAATATTGAGAAAGTCTCATCCTTATGAGCCAAAAATAATACCCAAGTGAATCTAGAATAATCATCTACTATCACAAGACCATATTTCTTTCCTCCTAGACTAGTGGTTCTAGTTGTCCAAAAAGGTCCATGTGAAGTAGCTCTAGTGGCCTAGAAGTGGAAACAACATTTTAGATTTGAAAGAGTTTCTAGTTTGTTTTCCAAATTGACATGCATCACAAATTCTGTTATTTTCAAAATCTAACTTTGGAAGTCCTTTAACTAAATCCATTCTAATTAATTTTGAAATCAAGTGTGTGCTTGCATGACCTAATCTACGATGCCACAACCATCCAATCTCATTTACATTAGCATTATCAGCAACTAAGCAATGACTATTAGTAGACAATTGTCTAAATCAATCAAATATACATTGCCATTTCTATTTCCAGTAAATATAATGCTATTGTCAATAGGATTAGAAATAGTGCAGATAGAAGCTTCAAATGAAACTTTGAAACCTTTATCACACAATTGGCTAATACTAATTAAATTATGCTTTAAACCATCTACATAAAGAACATTTTCAATAAAAGTGGAGGAGTTATCTGAATTTTACCAAAGCCCATAATCTGGCCTTTGCCATTATCTCCGAAGGTTAACTACTCCTCCTCTTTTATCCTCAAGGGTGATGAATTGATCCTTGTCACCCGTCATGTGCCTTGAGCAGCCGCTATCAAGATACCACTTTCGTTTTGATCTTTTGGCCGCAAGACACTCCTGCAAAGTAATCAAACTTTTTGTTTAGGTACCCAAGCTTTCTTGGGTCCTTCATGGTTAGTAGCAACAAAGATTGTTCCTTTTGGAACCCATATTTTCTTTTCTTTAATATTTAAATTCTTATTAATTTTTTAGAATTGCATTCATAGCTTTGTGTCCTTTCTTGTTACAGCAATAACATGAGACCTCATTTTTCTCATGTTCCTTTCTAAAGAAAATTTTAACATACTTTTGTTTCTTGTTAGGCCTATAACCTAATCCAGCCTTATCAAATACAGCTCTTTGATTACTCAATAGCAAATTAAGTTTTTCAGAGCTATATGTAAATTTATCAACTATATTTTATATTTATCAACTTCTTCTTTAAAGATATTTTCATTTGAAATTGATTCTTTTTCTTTTAGCAAATTCTTATTTTCAGATTTAATTCTTCAATTTCATGGGTTAGTTTATCTTTTTCTTTGACAAGATTTAAATTATCATTTTTCAAAGATTTGTTTTCTTTTTCAAAACTTTAAAATCACTAAAGTTCATTAAATGCATCAAACAATTCATCAAAGGTAAAGTCATGAGTTTCGGTACTTACCTCATCGTTTTGCCATAAAACAAATGTTTGCAACCTCTTTTGTTCTTCCTCGGAAGAGGATTCCTCGCTATCGCTCCAAGTTGCAACATAGCCTTTTTTTTTTTGTAGGCTTTTTTAATTGAGGACATCATATCTAAAGTGCCCCGGTTTCTTACATTCATAGCATATGAGGGGTCTTTCTCTTTATCCTTGTCCTTTTCTTTTTCTTTTTCACCTTCCATCTTTGTTTCAAATTTTTTCTTGTGGAAGGGTCTCTTTCTTTGCATAAATCTTTTAAATTTCTTAGCAAGGAGTGCAGTCTCCTCATCATCATCATTTCTTCATCACTGCTGCTTTTTTCAATTTCTGCAGCTTTGAGGGCAATTGTTTTCTTCTTCTTGACGTCTTCCTCTATATGCTGTTTCATGGTCAACTCATGAGTCATTAGTGATCCAAGTAGCTCCTCCAAAGGTAAGGTATTGAGGTCCTTGGCTTCTTGGATTGCAGTCACCTTTGCTTCCCATGTCCTTGGAAGAGACCTAAGAATTTTACGAACCAACTCAGAGTTAGTATAGGTCTTGCCAAGACTCTTTAAACCATTCACAATATCAGTAAATCTTGTATACATGCAGGTTATATTCAGTTTGTTCCATGCTAAACAATTCATATTTATGAACAAGAATATTAATCTTTGATTCTTTGACTTGATTGGTACCCTCATGGGTAACTTCTAATCTATCCCAAATTTCTTTTGCGGAAATACATGTAGAAATTCTATTAAACTCATTAGCATCTAATGCACAATATAAAACATTCATGGCCTTAGCATTAAGCTGAGCCATTTTCCTATCATTCTCATTCCAATCCCTTTCGGGCTTAGGAACTATTGAACCATCTACTATGTGTGTGGGTGTGCTAGGTCCATTAATTGATTACACTCCATAGTTCATAATCTAAAGCTTGAATGAAAATTCTCATTCTAGCTTTCCAATAAGAATAGTTTGAACCATTAAATAAAGGAGGTCTATTTGTAGAATGACCTTCAGCAAATGAAGATCCAGCTTGAGCTGCCATTTGGATCTTTAGCTCTTGATCGTTTGATCAAATAAACAATGAGCACAAGCTCTGATACCAATTGTGGCAACCCAAGAGGGGGGGTGAATTGGGTTCTTAAAAATTTAGCCTTTTAAAATTATGTGCTTTGAAATAAAAGAGATTGAGTGCAAGATAAATGCTAGGCACTGATAATGAGATAGAAGAGACAAAGAGATAAAGCACGGCAAACATAAAGATTTTATAGTGGTTCGGTGTATCCAACACCTACGTCCACTCCCAAGTAGCACTTGGGTCCACACTATAATCCTCTTGATTACAGCCGAGTTGTTTTACAAGCTCACAACTCAAAACTTGTTGTTTCCCCGGGATCACAACGAACCCAGCTGGTTTTCGGGCTCACCAGCACAAAACCCAAACACAAGCTATCCTTAGCTTTCCCGAGGTATACTACCTCCACTAATTCAATCCCCTGATTGAACTAGCAAACAACAGTTTGAAAGCAATAAAGATTTCAATACAACACTTAAACAACTCCTTAAGTGAGCAGATATTCAATAAAATAAATAGGGTAAGAAAAGCCTGATTGAAGCTCTTTGAATGTATGCTTTTTTCTTTTCTTTTTCCTCTTCTCCTTTGAAAGATTGAATCAGCCTCAGCTCAGTTTCTTCACGCAGTAGAGAAGTTGAGGATTTGGAGCTTTTTCTTTCTCTCTTCAAATGTTGGAAATCTCCTTGATTTGATTTTGAGAAGCTTGTGGATTTCTCTTTGAACTTTTCTGGGATTGATGGACTTAAGCTCAGAGTATTTCCTTTTGATTTCTCTCTTTCTTTCTCAGTATTTTCTGAATATTTTCTCTCTTTTTCTTGCTCTGTTCTCTCTTTTTCTCCTCCTTCAAACGGACGGATATTCCTCCTTTTATAGATCTCTTAATCCAAGGCTTAGGTGGGAAATATAGTCGTTGTGAGATGCTTGGATACTCCTACACATAAAGAAAAATAACCGTTAGAGATTAGGTGGAAAAAATATTACCGTTGGAGTCCGTTCTGACAATAAAAAATCGCTCCTGACAGGTTGGAGTTGGCTCCAACTTTTCAGGTGTCGGCTCTAGATCGGGTATCCAAAAATAGCAAAGAAAAAGTTTGTTGAGGAGTCGGCTCCGAGAAAGTTAAGTGTCGGCTCATCGCTTTCGGGAGTCAGCTCCGAATCCAAAGTGTCGGCTCCAGAAATGTCCATAAAATACGCTCTCTGTTCTCAGGTTAGAGTCGGCTCCAGAAACTCAGGTGTCGGCTCCCGAACTCTCAGGTGTCAGCTCCCAAATTCTAGGTGTCGGCTCCAAAACTGAAACAGAATGCACTTCTCTGTATCTCAGGTTGGAGTCGGCTTGAAACTCTGAGTGTCGACTCCAGACCGTGCCAAAAATCTAGAAACCTTTTGATACACCTTGGGGTCGGCTCCTGACTATTTGGGTGTCAACTCCAAGTTCTGAACTTTGAAAAATTCCTTTAAAATTTGATTCAAAACTTATTCCTTTTGATTGATTAAACATTTTTAACCCCTGAAACACTTATTAAATCTGTCAGAAACATAGTGAATATACTCATGTCTTTTGTTAATCATCAAAATCAATAATTGGGTCCACATCTTCCTTGATTCTTTGGCCTCTTCATTTCTTCCTATGGCCCCTCCAGCCTTGGCTTTCTTTTTGGCCTTGATTTTGGCCCTCTTCTCAGCAGGAGCCCCGTCTGCCTGGGCTCTTCTCTCCTTGGCCGCGGCCCTTCTCACTGCTTGGATTGACGGCAGCATATCAGCATAAGTCAAAGGACTTGTTAAAAAAAAAAAGAAGAGGGGAAAAGAAAGAAGAGCCAATGATGATGTGGGCAAAGAGGAGAAAAGTAATGGCTGCTCACCGCTACTCAGAAGGAGGCCTGCTAGCCAAAGGTTTTCTTTGGCCAACGGTTGGTTGCATCGGGGGACGTCGGCAGTTATCAGCTACCCGAACGCCTCTTTGTCCCTTGGGAGTATGGTCGGATCCTTGTTCAGCTCAGTATTTGGAGTCCCCCATACTATCCTCACCCCCTCAACTTGAGCAAAGAAAAACCTATCTTTCCACCATTAATAGACGTAGGAAGATATAGTTTGAGGGTTCTGGTTGGTCAGGGGCAAAGGACCACCATCCCGATTGTTTCCTAAGGGTATAGAAGCATCGAAAAAGAGGAATCCTAGCTTCTATCCATGAATGTGGCATAGCACTAAGAAACCAATGATGGTCCGAATGGAATACGGAACCAACTGTGCTAGTGCTAGAGAGTATCAATCCAAAAGGTTAAGTATGAAAGGATGGATGGGTAGGCAAGGCCGGCCTTGAAGTAGGTTTCATACAGGGCAACTCTACTGGGACAGGAAGAAGTTACCCTATCTTTGGGAAGAGGTCGGAATAAGCGGATGTTAGTGGGAAGGCTATACTTAGCCCTGAGATTTATTATCTCTTGGGCGGTCATGCTAGAGGCAGTCCACTCGAGGGATTGCCTCATGGTGGAGGATGAGCTGGCGACGGCCGACGACGCTGAATAGGGGCCCGTTCGGTGGCCGGGCGACTCCCGGTGGGAGACCGCCCAACAGCTCGCCGCTGCTCTACTAGAACCCTATCTGTGGAAGAGGTGGACCAGCTGGGTGCTGGGGACGGAGAAGGCGGCGAAGGATCGGGAGAATAACCTCCAGAATCGGAGATGGAGCAGGAAAGGGATGATGAAGCCATGGAACGAGATGGAACTGACCTGGAGGAAGATCTGGGAACTGGGAATCGAGGATGAAGAGCTTGGGAAGAAGAAGATGAACAGATGCTCGAATGAGGACGGGTGGAAAGGAAAGGGCAAATGCAGTAGAAGCGAAAGACCGAGGTCAGGGACGACCCCCCCTTTTTATAGTCTCGTCGTTTCAAATCATCCCGCCTGCCTCCAATATGGCCACGTGCCCGCTCGCCACTGGAGATTGTTTCGATAACCGCCGATGCGTAGAACGTGAGGGGCACCACCAATGGTGGGATAGCGGTGACCTCACCGCAATGATGATGCCTGCCTTTTCGCAGTTCCGTACCCAAAGAGAATCCCCTTTGATCTCAACTATCAGAACGGACGAGGTAGTGGCATTGCTGCACCCGATGCCTCATCAAAGAAGTATGGCCTTTGGGGACACATGTCCTCTTCGTAGCCACT
Source organism: Calamus simplicifolius (assembly GCA_900491605.1). Lineage (NCBI taxonomy): Eukaryota > Viridiplantae > Streptophyta > Magnoliopsida > Arecales > Arecaceae > Calamus > Calamus simplicifolius. Next base: position 145,001 of record UESW01004945.1, on the reverse strand, counting down.
GGCACATGAAGATCAGCCACTACGTGATAAACACCCCTTTCGCTGGTGATTGTACGCCCACTCATCTCAGGGGTGGGGGGCATCTGATGTGGCTGATCTCGCCCTCAGGCGATGGAGTAACGATCTGCACGGTTCTTAAAGCCAAGTAATAATTTGGCAGCTAGTCCCGGCCTTGCCCTCGGCTTTGGCCTCGGACTTTACCTTGGCCTCGGCCTCGGTCGCAGACTTCACCTTGGCCTCGGCCTTGGTCGGACTTTACCTTGGCCTCGGTCTCGGTCGCGGACTTTGTTTCAGCTTCAACATCGGCCTCGAGCCCCGCCTCGGCCTCGGCATGTCTTCAGCCTCGGCCTCGAGTCTCACCTCGGCCTCGGTCTCGAGTCTCATCTCGGCATGCTTTCGGCCTACAGTTTCGACGTGGAACTAACCTCGAATATTGGGCCCATTGATCTAAAACACCTAAGACAGTCACGTGGCCCGCTAACCCACTCTGCCAAGGCTACGGGCGGTTACCGATATACTGTGGACAGTTACCGATATTTACGGCGTGCATTTAGCGGCTATGCGCCCACCTACCGCTTTTGGAGCCGATCTTGATGGAAGACATGATTCAATGGTTATCCACGAAGGGTAAGAGGGACCTCAAAACATGTATATAAAAACCCTGACTCACAGCGAGGAAAGGAGGGAACTTCTACTATCTTATCTTTACTGATGTTCTCCAAACCGCTAACTTGAGCATCAAAGGGTCCCATCGGAACCACCGGTCCGAACTTTTGTTGTAGGTTTTCGGCTAAAGGAGGCGGTATTGTCATCCTTCTGAAGACCCACAAAGCCCTTCTCTTGCTCGATGCTCTTCGGAAGTGTTTTGGCAGCAATAGAAATATCTTTGTGCATCGTAGGTAGAGGTAGGCACATGGGCCGTGCCGCCCATGGCACAACACAGCCCAAGCCCACATGGGCCGTGCTAGGCATGGCCTGGTACTGCTATAGTACCGGGCCGTGCCAGCACGGTTAGTAAACCGTGCCGTGCCGGGCTCAAAAAATTTTTTTGCTGGCCCGACATGGCACGACCCATGACGGGCCTGGACAACCCGCCGTGCCGGCACCATATGGCCTGAGCCATGCCTAGGAGGCACTGCAGTGCCTCCTAGGAATTGCAGTGGCCGTAGTGCCTAGGAGGCACTGCCTCCTAGGGGTGCCTCCTAGGCACGGCCTAGGTGCCTAGGAGGCACTGCAGTCCGGCACGGCTTAGGCCCGGCACAGTCCGTGGCCCAAAATGGGCCATGGGCCGTACCGGGTCTGAATTTTTTTTATCGTGCCGTACCTGGCACGACCTGTTTGTTATTGGGCCGTGCCAGGCACGACATGGTAGTTTTAGAGGCACTGTGGGCCTGGGCCGTGCCGTGCCATGCACGGCCCAGTGCCCACCTCTAATCATAGGATTCAATTCCTTCGTCACATATCCAGATCAATCAGTGATAGAAAATGCGTCAACCATGTAATTGATCTTTGTTTACTTGATCTCAGAAAAAATTGACTCACATGAATTGAAACTTTAAAACCATTTCGAATTCAACCCAACCTTGCAAGGATTTAATAGTCAATTCTACCCATCAAGTAGCTATGGGATATAATCCTTTCTATCAAGGGAGACGAATCCTATATTGATCAAACATCACCTTCATGTACTTCATGTTATATCCAATCGATACTATATTTACCATATGTGGCTAGAGCGACGTTTGCATGTTGTCAAAAAATGACATTCCACACATGAAGTGCAATGAAGATCTTAAGTCAAAAGATCACTCGCACCACCATCATTTGAAATCAACCATCGATACTATATAGAATATCCATATGGGATCTCTGTGCGGACATCTAATGCATCATTACAATAACGAGCATCCACACACCTATCCAAGTATCTTTATACTTTAGCTTGCGAAATCAGCTGCTCACCATAATGGTGAAATATGCAATGTATGCTAGTCTCACGAAGTCCTATCTATGCATCGACTAGAAAAATTTAAAGAATCAAACTATAATGTGCAATTTTGGATCTCATAATTTGTAATCTTTATTACAAATTTAAATGCACATTTTACATTCTTTTTGACTTTATTTTACAGATAAAATATATCTAAATATATTTATAAAATAAATATAAATAAATAAAAAATTAATAATATTTAATTTATATTTATAATAAAATATGTATAAATTAATATTTAATTTCATTGGATTTGAGACACACTAACATTTCCACCGTTTCTATCTGCAAAGAGGGTAAAGCTGAGGAGGAAGCGCAAACCGTGGGGCTAAAGACGACGGGATTTGAGACTGCTGGTGACGTCCAAACAGAGGTGAAAGCAATCAGCGTTGTCAATGACCAGACACTGACTCATGGCCTAAATGGCACTGACTCTCGGCCCCCTCTTGTACTCTTGTCTTTTATGATGGAATATTTTTTTAAAAAGCCCTCGTCGGTTGCTGACTTAAAAATAATAATAAGGCATTGCTGACTTAAAAATAATAACAAGGCATGAGGATTGATGCCAAAAATATATTTTAAAAAATAAAAAATAAAAATAGAAGCAAAGTGTAGATTGCCGATTATATAACGGATGCGACCCTTGGGGCATTTGCCCACCATTTCACTGATGGCAAGATCTACTACTCTCCATCTCGTGGCTCTCACAGTAGCCTTCTTTCTCTACCTCCTAAGCTTTAGTACTGCGCTCTCAGCTTCTGTTATCACCAGTCTCCCAGGCTTCCAAGGGCCTTTACCCTTCTATTTGGAGACAGGGTGAGCTGATCAGCTGCCTCTCTTCTCACACCAACGCAATCCTGTCTAAGATTTTTGGCTGTTAAGCCATTGCGACTCTTGAATGGATTATTTCTCGCTTAAAAATCAGCTAATATGCTACTGTGCCATTTGTTCATCTATATATTTATATTTTTTTCTCATTGTTGCTTGGTGCTTGTTATTAAGGTATGTGAATGTGGACGAGGAGAACGACTTGGAGCTCTTCTATTACTTCATAAAATCGGAGAGGAATCCGAGTGAGGACCCTCTCCTGCTCTGGTTCACAGGAGGACCAGGATGCTCTGCCTTCAGTAGTTTGGCCTTCGAATAGGTCGGTCTTATGGGATGAGAGATATCTAACGCAATTTAACCTAAAAAACGAACCGATGCACTAAATTTCTCATCTTAATTAATTCTCGTACGTATTGCCATTGCTAAGTCGTTTATATTGTATTCTGAAATTAGGTCCTCTAAGATTTGTGACCGCTTTGTACAATGGGAGCTTGCCAAATTTGGTGTACCATTGGACAAAGGTGTACCATCCAAATTTGGTGTACTAGGCTTTGGTCCTATCCAAAGGTCATAAGGTGTTTTGACATCTGCTTTAGTTGGTATTCTTTTCAGAACATAGGTTGTTGTCTTTAGTGCTTCTCTTCCGAGTAAATCTGGTAAGGTTAAATGACTAATCATACTTTTACCATATTTTTAAAAGTGTGAGTATTTAGTAAAAGGTTCCTGATGTTGTTCATCTGAACCATCATATCTGTCATAGTATTCACTACCATGGTCAGATCTAACTCCTTTAATCCTTTTGTTGAGTTAAACTCAACCTCATCTTTAAATGATTTGAACACGTCCAAAATTTGAGACTTTTCATGAATAAGAAATATGTATGCATATCTAAAATAATCATCTATGAATGATACAAAATATTGTTAACCATTCCAAGAAGGTGTAGGAAATGGTCTACAAATGTCCGTATGTACCAACTCTAAGACTTCTGTAGTTCTATATGCATCCAATTTATTTGTTTTGGTCTGTTTGCCTTTAAAGAAATCAACACAGAAATTAAAGTCTTTAAAATTGAGGGAATCCAAAATTCCATCTAACATAAGTCGTTCAACTCTATTTCTAAAGATGTGACCTAATCGCTTATGCCATAATATTCCTGAATTTTCATTGCAAATTTTACGCTTAGTACCTCGTGATTCCACATTAAGGGTTTTATTATAAGAAACAATAGTATTAAGCAAATATAGATTGTCATACATCATAAGAGAACCAGTTCCAATAACATTTGAATTTAAAGAAAGACTAAACTGACTATTTCCAAATGAACAACAATATCCTAATTTGTCCAAAGCTGAAATAAAAACCAAATTCCGTATACTATAAAAGTGTCTTTCAAATCCAAATAGTAACCAAAACTTAATAACAATCTAAATGCCCATATTTACCAACTCTAAGACTTCTGTAGTTCTATATGCATTCAATTTATTTGTTTGGTCTGTTTGCCTTTAAAGAAATCAACATAAAAATTAAAGTATGTAAAATTGAGGGAATCCAAAATTCCATCTAACACAAGTCGTTCAACTCTATTTCTAAAGATGTGACCTAATCGCTTATACCATAATAATCCTGAATTTTATTGCAAATTTTACGCTTAGTACCTCGTGATTCCATATTAAGAGTTTCATTATAAGAAACAATAGTATTAAGCAAATATAGATTGTCATACATCATAAGAGAACCAGTTCTAAAAACATTTGAATTTAAAGAAAGACTAAACTGACTATTTCCAAATGAACAACAATATCCTAATTTGTCCAAAGCTGAAATAGCAACCAAATTCCGTATACTATAAAAGCGTCTTTCAAATTCAAATAGTAACCAGAACTTAATAACAATCTAAAATACTCAATTGCCTCCATATTTACCGACTTACCATCCCCTGCATAAATGCGTCTTTCAATATTAGTTGGCCTTCGGTAGCTCAGGCAACCCTCCAGCTCAAGCAACCCTCTATTGAAACACTGATGTTAGTAGTAGCATCAGAATTTAACCATCACGTGTTTCTAGATACTGAAGCTATATTCACTTTAGAATAGACCAAACTAAGAAATGTACCTTTCTTTTCATGCCATGCATGATACTGAGAACATTCCTTCTTCATATGTCCAGACTTTTTGCAAAAGAAATAACTTTTCTTATCCTAATTTTGTTTCTTCTTTATTGGACCCTTAGCAACCTCATTGTTTCTTTTCTTGCCTTTATCCTTGCCCTTTTCCTTAGAGGTACTTATCAAGTGAGCACTTTCAGTCTTTACTTGCTTCAATCTCTCTTCCTCTTGCACATAATGTGAAATGAGCTCATTAAGAGTCCATTTCTCCTTCTGACAGTTGTAACTGACCTTAAATTGACTAAATTGATTAGGTAGAGTGATCAGTACCAGATGCACAAGCAAGTCCTCTGACATTTGAAGCTTTAGTGCTTTAAGCTTTGAAGCAAGATGAGACATTTCAGTTATGTACTCCCTTATGTTTTCTTTGCCCTTATACTTCATGAAAATCAACCTTTTCAAGATTGTGCTTGTTTGCGCCTTATCACTCTTGGCAAAGCGTTTCTTAGTTTGAGCAAGGAAATCTTTGGCACTGGTAATCCCTTCGGATATCGCACCCCTAAAAGCTTTAGGTATGCCGCGCTTGTTGATCATAAGACTCATGCGATTAGAGCGATCCCACTTCTCATATCTGTTTCTCTTATCAGAGGTACTAGATGTTGTAGGAGTGGGTTGCTTAATCCTTAGTGTAAGGTCCAGATCCATGCGGCCAAGAACAATAAGAATGTTCTCCTTTCAGTCCTTAAAATTAGTGTTATTTAAGGACCGGCATCGAATTGAGGTTAGCAAAAATAGTAGCAACATTAGCTGTAAAAAAAATAAAAGCAATATATAAATAATATGCTCATATAAATAATTAATACCAAATATCAATAAATTTAAATAATGGTAAATCCTATCTCAAGATACCTAGTGCAACATTAATATAAGTTTTTGGATAGTAATATTAACTGCTAGTAGTATACTTGTTGTAATGATCAAACACTAACAATAATGCATGTCAAATAATAAATCTATCTTTGAATCGACTTATTACTCACATGTAAAATCTTATAATCTTATTTACTATCAAGTATGTGTAGTTTGGCCAAGCATTAACCTTCTTTTGGACCGATTAATACCTATATGAAGCATACACATATACAATATCCAATATCTTTCATGAACCATCTACACAAGAAAGGTCGCTTTGGTGATATCTTGTTTCAATTAGTTCAATTTAAAACTATGGATACATTTATTATGCATAAAAATACTATTAATTTGAATTTGATTGAACTTAAAAATAAATAACAATATGTTATTTTGGTTGTTTTCAGTTTCTATATAAATTAGTTTCAACCCATATCAAAAATAAAATTTATCCATTTCAAAGCCATCTTTATATCATAAAAGATAATTTAGACTAATGAATTTTATTTTATGAAACCATAAAATCGCATTGGAAGAGATTGCCCACACGGAATGAAATCCGCTCAAACATTCCATTTTTTCCCATGAGGTGCTGGAAGCTCGAAAACTTTATGCTTGGCCAGAGATAACAAAATCCCTTTCCATGCATTAAATGAGATCCTATGTCATGAATTAAATGAGATTCTATGCATTAAATGCTTCCATTTGGTGCCACTCAACTCTCCCTTGGAGATCCACATAACTAATTTCCAGTGGAGGCATACAACGTTATCCGATTAATTTTTTTTTCTTCGCTTGGCTACCCACCGTTCCTTCCCAAAATCTTCACTGATCACATTGGAGAACATCTTCCTCCATGCGTTCATCAAATTCAAGTGAAAGCCCGTCACTTAAATGGTATCCCAGATGTCATGCATTTTTATGTTATCCCACGATCTCCGTGGAAAGAATGCATTCTTTTATTCAAAATTAAATTAAATATAAGATTTAATTTTATCCATAATTAAGCTTTATCTTATCAGCATTTTCTGATCACATGAAACTGATTTCACACTACAGTGAATATCTTTCACTTTCAACATCGAAATTCATGACATAGTAAAATAAAGTTTTGATGTGTTAGAACCTTTGTTTTATTTAAAAACTAGATCTACAAATATTAAAAATATCAATGGCATCAAAACAAAATTTACAATAATGAGTATTTGTCTCACGTTGCTGACTAAAACCAAAGAAGATATATGTACAAATAATATGAATATTAATGGCATATGACCAAAAATTTAAAATTTCTTAATGATTCAACATGAATAGGGGCTTTGATACCAATTGTTAAAAATTAAATCTAAATCTTTGACGAAAATCATCCCATAAAACTAAGAATCATTCATGTTCAATCATAAAGAATTAATAAACATAAACGAAAGTGTACTTGAATCTATATTGCTTAATTGCTCTCCAGAGTCCTGCGGTTGGCCTTCTAGATCAACACGTACTTACAGAGAGCCCTTTTGATGGGATTCAGAGAAGAAGGTTGTACGTGCGATACAGGGACCATAACCGCTATATATTTATCTTTTAGTATTTCTATTTTAGCCCATCATAAAAATAGAAATATTTACTTAGGTCTCTATACATTAAAGGGCCACACCTTATCAAATACATTAAAGCCCAAATAACTGAAACTTTAATTGATCACTTTTAATTAGACTTAACCTTATTTGACAGTTCGCAACACATAATTATTTTACATATAAGAATTAAAAATCCAACATCGACAATAAAGATTTGATAGGTAGATGAAAGGGGACTGCTCAGCGACTAAACATATCATCAATCCCGTCATGCAATTCGCTTAGACGATTTCCAGTGTCCCACATTGGGTCCACACCAATAAATAGTAAATTAAGACGTGAGTGGGCCGTAATCGTTGGACATCGATTCGTCGTTTTAGTTGGCCTTATTGTCAATATAAATCTCAATCTCCGGCGCTTAGAATTTTACATTGGCGGAGAGGCCATAAAAGAATACCTCTCCACTCGATCGGCAGTATTTCTTGGTGTACCCAAAAGCTGTCGATGTGTGCTAAGCAAGCCAGATTTCGATAGAGATGGCAGCTAGCTAGAGCTCGCTATTTTCACCATCCTTGAACAAAAGGAAATCAAATTGACAAGCAGTTCGCCAATATGACTAGCAATCCCAAAAGGTCTGAGAGGTTTGGGTGCAACTCGATCGACTGGCTCCATTCAAGCTAATGTACGTCTAAAAATATTATTTCTTAAAATAATTAATATGTTACACGCCATGCGCGATGACGCATGGGTCATTTCAGATTTTCTTTTTTCCCCTAAAGAAAATGTATTAGTGGAGTGAAATTGGCCGGCGATCGAGCGAATAGACGATTTTCTATATATACGATGGCAATATATAGATCGATGCTGGGGTGCCTGAAATTTTTTCCCAGCTGTTTAGGTTCTATTTTGAAATCATCCGCTGAAAGAATGATTTTGAAATAACATCTTGATCAGCAAATAATTTTGAATAATTTTTTTAAATAAATGATTTCATCATAAAACATCTCATGTGATTTCAGAGCTGAGTTCAAACTTTTTCTTGCTTTCTATTAACTTCTTTATTAGAAACTTATACTTAATAAGCTTAATAGTGGAGGGAATCTCTTTCCCTTTTATGATCATGTAATGTTTCAAAAAAATGTGTAAGGGCAAAAAAAATTTAAAATATTTATAACTTAAAATTTTTTTACTATAAAAAAATTTATGATTTAAATTTAAGGCACTAACATTTTTTTGAAAAAATTTTAGCTAACTTATGATATGCAACGAAACATCGCATTATAAAAGAAAATATTATATATATATCTCAAAATAATTTCACACCGTTATCGAATTAAAAAGAAAATTTTTAAAATATAAAATATTTATAAGTCAAGTTTAATTGCTATTAATTAATTTATACTAAATTTAATTTATACCAAAAACAACGGCATGTAAGAAGATTGTGGAGCCCTCAACCAAGTATGGAGATAAGCAAAGCAATCAGCATTACGTGAGAAGAGCGTCAGCCTCACGCTGTAAATGACCAGACACTGACTCTCGGCCCCATCTTGTCTCTTGTCTTTTATGATGGAATATTTTTTTAAAAAAGCCCTCGTCGGTTGCTGACTTAAAATAAATAATAAGGCAAAAGATTGATGCCAAAAATATATATATTTTAAAAAAAATAGAAGAAAAGTGTAAATTGCTGATTATATAACGGATGCGACCCTTGGGGCATTTGTACACCATTTCACTGATGGCAAGGTCTACTACTCTCCATCTCGTGGCTCTCACGGTAACCGTCTTTCTCTACCTCCTAAGCTTTAGTACTGCGCTCTCAGCTTCTGTTATCACCAGTCTCCCGGGCTTCCAAGGGCCTTTACCCTTCTATTTGGAGACAGGGTGAGCTGATCAGCTGCCTCTTTCTCACACCAACGCAATCCTGTCTAAGATTTTTGGCTGTTAAGCCATTACGACTCTTGAATGGATTATTTCTCGCTTAAAAATCAGCTAATATGCTACTGTGCCATTTGTTCATCTATATATTTATATTTTTGTTCTCATTGTTGCTTGGTGCTTGTTATTAAGGTATGTGAATGTGGACGAGGAGAACGGCGTGGAGTTCTTCTACTACTTCATAAAATCGGAGAGGAATCCGAGTGAGGACCCTCTCCTGCTCTGGTTCACAGGAGGACCAGGATGCTCTTCCTTCAGTGGTTTGGCCTTTCAAATAGGTCGGTCTTATGGGATGAGAGACATCTAATGCAATTTAACCTAAAAAAACGAATCGATGCACTAAATTTCTCATCTTAATCAACTCTCATGTTGCACTTCTTGCTAAGTCGTGTATATTATATATATTCTGAAATTAGGTCCTCTAAGATTTGTGACTGCACCGTACAATGGGAGCTTGCCAAATTTGGTTTACCATCCATATTCTTGGACAAAGGTGAGAAGTCCTCTCTCAGCCCCTTCCACTTTATATATCTATCTGTTTACAGTTTTTGATTCCTTACTGTTTTCAGGTTGCCAACATCATCTTCCTAGATTCCCCTGTTGGAACTGGGTTCTCGTTTTCAAGAAGTCCTGAAGGATATGCAACTGGGGACATTTCTTGGTCCATGGAAGCTGCAAGTTTCTCAGAAGGAAAACACTTTGTACACCGCCCCCGGTGCAGCAACGCTTACGTGAGCTGCACCGCGTCTTCCTATTGGTCCACGTGGATCCGACGTGGATGACATGACAGGCGGCATGCCTGGGCTTTGACGTAACGTTCTGAACGTGACGGACATTTATTGCTGTTCGCTTTTTTTTGAATTTTTCGTGCGGACGAAAATGCCCTTTCGCTCCTTCATGGCGCCATTTTACGTTTTATGGCATCTGTGCAAGAAGAACTCTGTTTCTTTCCCGGGTAGAAAGAAAATACTTCAGCTTCGAGGCTGGAAAACCTGGATACTGAGTCTGTGTAAAAAACTTCTGGAGGAAATGTCATCCGCAGCACAAAGTAAAAACTCTTTCTTCCCACTTCTTTATTACATCAACAGTTTTTTTCTGGTTAGAGTTAGTTAATGCGTTTAATGCGCGGGTAACTACCTTAGAACGAGTCATAACTGTTTTGTATCCAACTCTTTTAATGCGGCCCTATCGCTCCATCCTAGCTCCAATTTATGGATTTCATCTCTGCAAGATGAACTCTTTCTTCCCCTCCCTCGCTCTGAGAGTCCGGATGCTAAGGAATCAGTTGAGCACGAACCTACTACTTTGAAAGTCTGGTCTCAGCTTTTGAAAAACCTGGCTACTGGAGTCTACTGGAGGCTTCAAATATAAAAGTTTATCCAATGAGATTTTCCTTGCCAAAACCTCACGTAGACGTTCGCTTCTCTCTCTGAATTCGGCCAGGTCTGTAAGATTTCCTTCAGCTGCCTTCAGGCTCTCTTGCAGACTTTCGAATTCAGAGAGAGAAGCGAACGTCGACGTGAGGTGTTGGCAGGGAAAAACTCATTGGATAAACTTTTATATTTGAAGACTCCAGAAGACTCCTGTCGACCGACTTTCAGACGAGGGCGTAGGTTCGTGCTCAACTGAATTTCATCTGTGCAAGAATAACTCTCTTTCTTCCCCCCCCGCTCTGAGAGTCCGGAGTAAGGAATCCCGCGACACCCTAGCGAGTGACACCCGAAATCTCACGACACCCTAGCTCTAACGAGACGACACCCGTCTTTAGAAATCCCAGCGACACCCTAGTTCGAATTCGGCCGTAAATCCTTCGCGACACCCCAGTTGAAATCCCACGACACCCTAGCTTTAGGGCGACGACACCCGTCTTATAAATGTGCACATAGAGAGAACCCGGCGACACCCTAATTGAATTCGGCAGAAAATCAATCGCGACACCCCAGTTGAAATCTCACGACACCCTAGCTCTAACGAGACGACACCCGTGCTTTAAGAGACCACGGAGATAATCCCAGCGACACCCTAGTTCGAATTCGGCCGTAAATCCTTCGCGACACCCCAGTTGAAATCCCACGACACCCTAGCTTAGGGCGACGACACCCGTCTTATAAATGTGCACATAGAGAGAACCCGGCGACACCCTAATTGAATTCGGCAGAAAATCAATCGCGACACCCCAGTTGAAATCTCACGACACCCTAGCTCTAACGAGACGACACCCGTCTTTAAAGAGACCACGGAGAAACCCAGCGACACCCTAGTTCGAATTCGGCCGTAATCCTTCGCGACACCCCAGTTGAAATCCCACGACACCCTAGCTTAGGGCGACGACACCCGTCTTATAAATGACCACATAGAGAGAACCCGGCGACACCCTAATTGAATTCGGCAGAAAATCAATCGCGACACCCCAGTTGAAATCTCACGACACCCTAGCTCTAACGAGACGACACCCGTGCTTTAACAGACCACGGAGATAATCCCAGCGACACCCTAGTTCGAATTCGGCCGTAAATCCTTCGCGACACCCCAGTTGAAATCCCACGACACCCTAGCTTAGGGCGACGACACCCGTCTTATAAATGTGCACATAGAGAGAACCCGGCGACACCCTAATTGAATTCGGCAGAAAATCAATCGCGACACCCCAGTTGAAATCTCACGACACCCTAGCTCTAACGAGACGACACCCGTGCTTTAAAGAGACCACGGAGATAATCCCAGCGACACCCTAGTTCGAATTCGGCCGTAATCCTTCGCGACACCCCAGTTGAAATCCCACGACACCCTAGCTTTAGGGCGACGACACCCGTCTTATAAATGTGCACATAGAGAGAACCCGGCGACACCCTAATTGAATTCGGCAGAAAATCAATCGCGACACCCCAGTTGAATCTCACGACACCCTAGCTCTAACGAGACGACACCCATGCTTGAACAAGGCGGGAATTTGACGTCAGCGTAGTACTAATTCGACGACACCCTAGTAACTGAGCCATGCCATATTTCCGAGAAAAGTTTGTAAACGTGGGCAGTTCCTATGGGTTCGCGGGTCTCATTGATGTGATCGTGGCGATCCGGGTGTCCTTTCGTATTTCTCTTAGGTCGGCATAAACCCTAGAAAAACCCTCAATCGTCTGTTGCTCGAGAAGCCATCCTTTTGCTCAAGAAGCCATCCTTCGTCTCTTGCTCGAGAAGCCACTGGTCTCTTTTTCCCTCCTAAACTTGTTCCATAGTTCATTCTTCCGAATACTTCATTCATGGAGATGAGTGCTTTCGTTTGTGCACGAAGACCGCGAACAAAGAAGAAGCAGACAGAGAAAATGGCGGAACAATGCAAGGACCTGGTTCTTCGTTCGACTGAGGATGCGGCTCCTTCAGGTATGTTTATCACTATATTAAATATTACGACATTCTATCTTAAAATTTCATGACATGTATGTCTTCTGTCTTACCCCCTGTTTCGTTGACAATAAAATTGTTCCAGTCCCCCCAGTGAAGGCTTCCCAGCTGTTTAAGAATAGCTGCAGGCCGGCAGTATACGTTCAGAAGGTTTGGAGGATGGGGTTCTCTAGACGTCATACAAAACTGATTCGAAGGACCCCATTTGGTGCCTTCGTCGACATGCAGACGTTCACAGTCGACGGGCGACTGCTAGCAGACATCATAAGATGTCACAATGGAGGCGACGAGTTCATGTTTTGCGGAAAGCCAGTTCTATTCAGTGCCGACGAAGTCGCACTCATTTTGGGACTTCCAGCTCATGGGAAGAAGATCGACACGTCCAGCCAAATGTTCAACGGAAGGTTGTTCAGACGGTTTGGCCAGGGTTTAGATCTTCGCCAATCAGGTTTGGAGAAGTTGATATTTCAACTCCGACCATCTAAAGTACAGGAGGATGTCGAGGACACCGTCCGACTTTGGATCGCATACATGTTGGCCATGTTTTTGGCTCCAAAGTCTAATCAGAGATGTCCACGGTATCTCATCCAGCACTTGGATGACTTAAGTCAACTGAGTAGCATCGACTGGGCTTCGGCACTGAAGGAATTGATTGTTCTGGCTCTCCCAGAAATAGCTGCTTGCTTGCGTTCCGAGGAGCCGGTGCACTCAAAGAATGCAAAAAAGGTTAGGAGGCAGCCTACCTTGTTCGGATGCTCGGCAGCACTGGTGGTAAGGATTATTGAGACAAATTATTAGTGTTGAGACAAATTTTTTTGTAATATTACTTTATTTAATATCCAAAAAAATATCATGTTCAGGCGTGGTTCCTCGAGCATACATCAATGCGAGAGCCAGCATACCCTGATAAACGGCCCCGGCTGTTGAAGTGGTATGACCACCAAATGAAGAACCAATCGGTTCGGGTTGCCGACTTGCAGCCTCAGGACTTGGTAATCTAGTTCATTGCTCCATTGCTCTGACCATTTTTTCAACTTAATGCGTCAATATGTTCAGTTAATATTAATTTGTTATCATCTTGTGTTGCAGATGGAGGGAGCTATTGAACCATTGCCAGAAGAGCGATGGCTTCTCCCTCAGCAGATAAAACCGTCCCCCCCTCAACAAACAGATACCTGCGCCCCTCAACCAATGGATAGCTGCGCAGGATGCGCCGAGTTGAGGAATGAATTGGAGTGTGTTAAGGATCAACTCGAAGATGTCAGGCACAGGCTGTCCATTGCTGAGAGCCTCCTCAATTCACTTGTCAGAAAGGAAAGTTATGCAATAATGAGGAGGACAAGGGGGACGAGAAAACAGAGAAGGTGCATTCCTTGGAGTTGGTCCTCCGCGAGCCTGGTAACGTAAATAGTGAGGAGAAGAAGATGGAGGAGGACCATTCATCCGAGTTTCCAATTGAGACAGGGAATGCAAAATCAGAGGAGAACATATTGGAGGGGGATTCATTGGCTGATAAAACAGAGCAGGGGAATGAAAATAAAGAAGAGTCCATATCCGATAATAAACTTGGCACCCCTGCGCCAAAGGATGACAATATGGACTTAGAAATAATTGGAGTGCCGTCGCTTGTTAGGAGGATTAAAAAACAGCCGAGGAAGCGTAAGGCATCCACGGTCGTCGGCGAATGTTATGAGACAACCCGACCTAAAAAGTCGGTGAAGACAGTGGGCATGTCAAAGCCCAACACAACGGTCGAAGATGACCAAATAATTATTCAAAATTTTTTGAGCGAGCGACAACAAACCGACGAGATCGTCTACACAAATATGTTTAATGGAGTTGAAAAAATCTTCAAGATCTCATTAATGAGATGATAATAGATGATGTAAGTATATCAAGGAACATGTTCAAGTTGTTGATTTTAGAATTATATTAATCGTTTTACATTCCATTGGCAGATAATTGATTGCGGCCAGGAGTTTCTGATGCGAAACTGGGCAGAGCATCCTGACCGATATCATAAGTGCATAATTGCATCAGTTTTCGTATCTGCTCTATGTCTGACTTCCTCATCACCTGCTCATGAACTTGCTGGATCATCTGGGGCTGCGATATTTGACAATGTATCGGACGAAGATAAGGCCCAATTCCGGTTTCTTTTCACCATTGTAAACTCTGATAACTCGCACTGGCATTTGGTTGCTGTCGACATGGAAAGGAAGGTGTTCATGCACCTGAATTCAATGAAACGCAACCCGAAGTACAAGGCCAATGCAAGGAAATGGCATACAATTCTAGGCCACATATTCCATATCTACTGCGATAAGAAGGAAGTGATGGAGTGGCCGATGGAAGATATTTCGGATTGCCCAAGCCAACCGAGCGGATCGCTGGATTGCGGCCTGTACTGTCTGAGATACATGGAATGTCTTGCTCGACGGGACAATCCTGATATGAAGCTGGATTTCATGGATGAGGAAGTCAGAGATTACCGGCGACACTTAGCTGCGACGATATTGAGAGAGGGCCTGAACAAAAAGATTAGCGACATTGTCGAAAAATGTTCTTAATTTTTGTATTCGTCTTTGAATGAAAATTGTATGTAATTTATTCATATTAACACTGATTAATATTTAATGCAAATGTTAAAAATTTTATCATTGCGAGCAGGAGTGTCCTCGATGTATTCATATGTTTGCCTTCGTATGTTTCCGCCTTTCTGGTGTAGACAAGACTAGGGTGTCGTTTGACAAGAACTAGGGTGTCGTTTGCCATGAGCTGGGGTGTCGTCGCTCTTAAATTGTCGGGTCGCGCGTCCTGGAATGTGTCGTATGTTTCCGCCTTTCGGGTGTCGCCGCGCAAGACTAGGGTGTCGTTTGCCATGAGCTAGGGTGTCGTCGCGCTAAAATCTTCGGAGTCGTTCGCGAGCACTGGGATGTCTCGTATGTTTCCGCCTTTCGGGTGTCGCCGCGCAAGACTAGGGTGTCGTTTTCCATGAGCTAGGGTGTCGTCGCGCTAATTTCTTCGGTTCGCGAGCACTGGGATGTTTCCGCCTTTCGGGTGTCGCCGCGCAAGACTAGGGTGTCGTTTTCCATGAGCTAGGGTGTCGTCGCGCTAAAATCTTCGGAGTCGTTCGCGAGCACTGGGATGTCTCGTATGTTTCCGCCTTTCGGGTGTCGCGCGCAAGACTAGGGTGTCGTTTGCCATGAGCTAGGGTGTCGTCGCGCTAAAATCTTCGGAGTCGTTCGCGAGCACTGGGATGTCTCGTATGTTTCCGCCTTTCGGGTGTCGCCGCGCAAGACTAGGGTGTCGTTTGCCATGAGCTAGGGTGTCGTCGCGCTAAATCTTCGGAGTCGTTCGCGAGCACTGGGATGTCTCGTATGTTTCCGCCTTTCGGGTGTCGCCGCGCAAGACTAGGGTGTCGTTTGCCATGAGCTAGGGTGTCGTCGCGCTAATCTTCGGAGTCGTTCGCGAGCACTGGGATGTCTCGTATGTTTCCGCCTTTCGGGTGTCGCCGCGCAAGACTAGGGTGTCGTTTTCCATGAGCTAGGGTGTCGTCGCGCTAATCTTCGGTGTCGTTCGCGAGCACTGGGATGTCTCGTATGTTTCCGCCTTTCGGGTGTCGCCGCGCAAGACTAGGGTGTCGTTTGCCATGAGCTAGGGTGTCGTCGCGCTAAAATCTTCGGTGTCGTTCGCGAGCACTGGGATGTCTCGTATGTTTCCGCCTTTCGGGTGTCGCCGCGCAAGACTAGGGTGTCGTTTGCCATGAGCTAGGGTGTCGTCGACTGGGATGTCTCGTATGTTTCCGCCTTTCGGGTGTCGCCGCGCAAGACTAGGGTGTCGTTTTCCATGAGCTAGGGTGTCGTCGCGCTAAAATCTTCGGAGTCGTTCGCGAGCACTGGGATGTCTCGTATGTTTCCGCCTTTCGGGTGTCGCCGCGCAAGACTAGGGTGTCGTTTGCCATGAGCTAGGGTGTCGTCGCGCTAAATCTTCGGAGTCGTTCGCGAGCACTGGGATGTCTCGTATGTTTCCGCCTTTCGGGTGTCGCCGCGCAAGACTAGGGTGTCGTTTGCCATGAGCTAGGGTGTCGTCGCGCTAAAATCTTCGGAGTCGTTCGCGAGCACTGGGATGTCTCGTATGTTTCCGCCTTTCGGGTGTCGCCGCGCAAGACTAGGGTGTCGTTTGCCATGAGCTAGGGTGTCGTCGCGCTAAAATCTTCGGTGTCGTTTCGCGAGCACTGGGATGTCTCGTATGCTTCCGCCTTTCGGGTGTCGCCGCGCAAGACTAGGGTGTCGTTTNAAACAATCACAAGAGAATAATAGGGATATAAGGATTACGTCACCGAAAAATACGGTCTCCTGCGTTACCTCCTTATTTTCTTCCCTTCTCTTCTTCTTCTTTGTTTTTCTTCTGCAGCACCTTCACGTGATTCCTGGAGTGGAAGTCCTCCCACGTAGTTAAGCACCAAGCAGCAGCCCTTCCTTCTCTTCCCCTAGCAATCCATGCTCCTAGAAAAAAGAAATACCTGCTACATGCTTCTCCTCTTTTTCAGACGGCTGCTCCTTAAAAAAGAGAAAACCAAAAAAGGAAGGCGGCTACTCCTTTTATAAAAGAGAGAACAAATCCTGTAGAAAAAGGAGTAGCGCTCCCTTTTGCCCTAATGGGCTGAATAAGTGGGCCATGGGCCCAACAACCTCCCCCTTCAGCCCATAAGGGAGGCTGTCTCATGCTTCCTTAGTGTGAAATCATGCCGACCAGCTGTCGGCATATCTCTTGCCTTTCTTTTGATAAGGTCTTTGTCAACATGTCTGCCCCATTTTCATCTGTGTGAATTTTCTGAAGCTGTAACTGCTTCTCTTCAAACACATTTCGAATCCAGTGGTATCTCACATCTATATGCTTTGACTTGAAATGAAAAGTTGGGTTCTTGCACAAGTGGATGGCGCTCTGGCTGTCACAATGTACCACATAATTTTTCTGTTTCAATCCCAATTCATGTAAGAATTCTTTCATCCACAGCATCTCCTTACAGACCTCGGTAGCAGCAATATATTCTGCCTCTGTGGTAGAGAGAGCTACACACCTTGCAATCTGGATTGCCATGACACAGCTCCCCCTGCAAAAGTAAGTATGAAACCTGATGTGGACTTCCTTGTATCAATATCTCTCGCCATATCTGCATCTGTGTAACCAATCAGCACAGCTGGACCACCCCCAAAGCTTAAACAAACTTTGGAGCTTCCTCTGAGATATCTGAAGATCCACTTCACTGCTGCCCAATGCTCTTTCCCTGGATTTGCAAGAAATCTGCTAGCAACACCCACTGCATATGCGATGTCTGGCCTCGTACATACCATCGCGTACATCAAACTTCCGACTGCTGAAGCGTAAGGAACCTTCTTCATTTTCTCCTTCTCCTCATCACTTGAAGGACTTTGCTCTGAGCACAACCTGAAGTGACCTGCAAGAGGAGAACCAACTGGCTTTGCATTGATCATACTGAACCTATCCAATACCTTCTCAATGTACTTTTCCTGTGACAACCATATTTTCTTGATTCTTCTATCACGGGAAATCTGCATACCCAGTATTTGCTTTGCTGGTCCCATATCCTTCATTTCAAATGAATTGCTCAGCTCCTTCTTCAACCTGTCAATCATAGACATATCTTTCCCAAGAATAAGCATGTCATCAACATAAAGTAGGAGTATGACAAAATCCTCACTAAACCATTTGATATACACACAATGATCTGAAGCCATTCTTTTGTATCCATTTTCAGCCATAAATGAATCAAATTTCTTGTACCACTGCCTTGGAGCTTGCTTCAGCCCATATAAGCTTTTTTTCAATCTGCAGACAAGATTTTCTTTACCTTTGACTTTGAAGCCTTCTGGTTGCTCCATATAGATTTCCTCCTCCAAATCACCATGAAGAAAAGCTGTCTTCACATCTAACTGCTCAACCTCCAAGTCTAGACTAGCAGCAATACCTAGAGCAACACGAATTGAAGACATTTTAACAACAGGAGAAAAAATCTCTTCAAAGTCAATACCTTTCTTTTGACCAAAGCCTTTCACAACCAATCTGGCCTTGTACTTTGGTTGAGAACAATGCTGTTGAGTCTTTAACCTGAAAACCCACTTGTTCTTTAAAGCCTTCCTTCCTCTTGGTAGTTCCACTAAATCATATGTGTGGTTCTTCTGTAAGGCATCCATTTCTTCCAGCATACCTACTAACCACTCCTTTTTCTGCTCACTTTCAACTGCCTCCTGGTAACATTCTGGTTCACCTGCATCAGTAAGCATTATATATTCATCTGTAGAATACCTTTTGGAAGGTTGACGTTGTCTGATAGATCTTCTCAGCTGAGGCTCTGTAGGAGGTTGCTCCTGATCTCCTTCCTGCTCAACATGTCCTACAGGTGAGTTAATACCTGCTCCTGCACTATTTTCTTGCACATCTCCCCTATCACCCTGATTTACTAGAGGAGTAACTGGATCACAGTCTGTTAATCCTCCTGCAGAAGACTTGACTGACACCTCCTTCTTGAAGTCTTGAAGGGTTTGATCTTCAAAAAATACCACATCTCTGCTTCTGAATACCTTCTGCTTTTCTGGATCCCAAAGTCTATAACCAAACTCATCATGTGAGTAACCAAGCAAAGCACATTCTTTTGTCTTACCATCCAGCTTGGACCTCTCAATGTCTGGAACATGTGCAAATGCACGACAACCAAACACTCTCAAGTGCTTATAAGAGACATCTTTTCCTGACCATACACGCTCTGCAACATCACCATCTAGAGCTGTACATGGTGACAAGTTTATTACATCAACCGCTGTCTTCAATGCCTCATCCCAAAATCTTTTAGGTAACTTGGACTGTGAAAGCATACATCTGATCTTTTCCATGATGGTGCGGTTCATTCTCTCTGCAATTGCATTATGCTGAGGAGTACCAGGAACTGTCATCTCATGTTGAATGCCATGTGATCTGCAATAATTATCAAATAACCCTGTGTACTCACCACCATTATCTGACCTTATACATTTCAGTTTCTTTCATGTCTCTCTTTCAACTCTGGCATGAAACTCTTTGAAGACATTAATAACCTGATCTTTAGTCTTCAAACCATAGACCCAAACTTTTCTGAAAAAATCATCTATAAAAGTGACAAAATAAAGTGCACCACTGATGCCTGGAACATTAACTGATCCACTAGGAGTTTTTGTCCTCAGAGGACCACAAACATCTGTATAGATACGATCCAAAACATGCATTTTTCTAGATAAAGCAGGACTAGCAAAAGAAACTCTATGTTGCTTGCCAACCAAACAATCAACACATGGGTTCAGATGTACACCTTTGAAGTCTGGTAGAACTTCTCCCTTGGAAAGAACTTGCAGCCCCTTCTCACTCATGTGTCCCAGTCGTTTATGCCACAACTCCATGCTGAAGTCGTTCTCTGTAACATTCAACTGTTCACCATAAGCTTTAGCCTGCAACCTGTATAAAGTGTGACATTTCTTCCCACTGGCTACAACAAGTGAACCTTTACTGAGCTTCCATTGCCCTTTATGAAATCTGCTATCAAAGTCTTCATCATCAAGTCTTCCAACTGAGATTAAATTTAGCCTCAAGTCAGCTACATGCCTTACATCCTTGAGCACCAACTTACAGCCAAGATTGGTCTTCATGTGGATGTCACCCATGCCAATGATGTCTGTGTGCCTTGATTTCCCATCTTGACAACACCAAAATTTTCAGTCTTATATGTAGAAAAAAACTCCCTCCGTGGTGTAGCATGATAAGAAGCACCTGTGTCAATCACCCACTCATGATTCTGACACTCACATGAGAAGATACCATCAGAAGTAGACAAAATCAAATAATCATCACTCTGCACAGTAGCTGTGATATTCTCCTTTGACTCTGTATCCTCCACTTCTTTTCCTTTTTCTTACTCTTCTTAGGCTTCTTACACTGATTCTTGTAGTGCCCTTTCTCACCACAGTTATAGCAAGTAATATCTTTTCTTGACCTTGATTTGCTTCTACCCTTGTATGAATTGTCTCTATTTCTAGACTTTGACCGTCCTCTATTCTCTGAGACAAGTGCCTGTGAATCAATCTGAGAAGTTGCTGAATTTTCCTTCTTAACTCCTCATTCAACAAACTGCCTGTTACTTGACTCATGGTGATAACACCGTCTGGTGCAGAATTACTGAGGGAAACTACCAGTGTCTCCCAACTTTCTGGCAATGAACTGAGAAGTAACAATGCTGCAACTCATCATCAAGAGACATTTTCATAGAGGATAACTGGTTATTAATACTCTGCATTTCATTCAAATGCTCAGCAATAGAAGCACCCTCTTTATATTTCAGATTCACTAGTTTTCTGATCAAGAAAGCCTTGTTGCCAGCTGTTTTTCTCTCATATAGACTTTCTAACTTTTTCCAAAGAGAGTTTGCAGAAGTCTCAGTGGAAACATGGTGAAAGACACTATCATCCAACCATTGCCGAATAAAACCGACTGCTTTCCGATCTAACATGATCCAAGCATCGTCTGTCACTGTAACGGGCTTTGCTTTGACCCCTTCTAAAGGTCCATATAGATCCTTGCAATATAAGAGGTCCTCCATCCTTGGTTTCCATATCATCCAATTGTTTCCGTTCAGACTGATCATGCGGGAAACATTACCGGCCTCCATGCTCGCACACACAAAAAAAATTCACAGGCTCTGATACCAGTTGATGGGAAAGAATCCGTGTACGAGCAAATACTAGCAGACCGTAATACGCAGCGAAATAATAAATAAAAATGCGCAAACCACACAATCACAGAAACACCAAGATTTACGTGAAAAATCCCTTCAAGATAAAGGAAAAAAAAACACGGGCAAGCCAGAGAAGAAGATCCACTATAAAATAATAAATATCCAAGTCTCAAAGTCCCTTGCCAGAACTTGAGAAACAATCACAAGAGAATAATAGGGATATAAGGATTACGTCACCGAAAAATACGGTCTCCTGCGTTACCTCCTTATTTTCTTTCCTTCTCTTCTTCTTCTTCTCTTGTTTTCTTCTGCAGCACCTTCACGTGATTCCTGGAGTGGAAATCCTCCCACGTAGTCAAGCACCAAGCAGCAGCCCTTCCTTCTCTTCCCCTAGCAATCCACGCTCCTAGAAAAAAAGAAATACCTGCTATCTGCTTCCCCTCTTTTTCAGACGGCTACTCCTTAGAAAAAGAGAAAACCAAAAAAAGAAGGTGACTGCTCCTTTTATAAAAGAGAGAGAACAAATCCTAGTAGAAAAGGAGTAGTGCTCCCTTTTGCCCTAATGGGCTGAATAAGTGGGTCATGGGCCCAACAGACATTACTTAAAAAACTGCAAAATGCCATATAAAAGTATAAATCCAATCTAAATTTGGTCTATATCTATGCAGATATTAAGGTCTAGATCCAAATCCTCAACCAAAAACTAATGCAGTTCATTCTCCTGTAATAGAGTCAGCAGACCCACTACCCATGCTCATCCATTATGAAAGGGAGAAGGAATCAAGATCAGAAAGAGGGATTGCAATAATACTTTGCTTTGGGGATAGAATGAAACAATGAAAAGATGTCTAATTACATTTATTTTAAAAAAAAAAAAAGTCAGAGAGAGTGAAAGTGAGAGAGACGGATAAAAGGAAAAGTAAACAAATGAATGGAGGAACAGCAATTATTCTGTTTAAAATACCCAAGTGGTTAACGTCTGTCTCCACATTTCTTCATCTCTATCTTCAATGCATGTGATTGAGAAAGAAAGAAAAGAAAAAGGAAAAAAAATCACCCTGCTGATAATTATTATATCTAATAAATATACTCCAAGTAGTTTAGTACTTATTCTTAAGAAAGTAAAACAACATAAATAGAGTACAAAAATATCAAAAAAGATGAAAATTAAAGGAAATATTGAGTCAAATTGGACAATCACAACCATCCATATTACCTTCCACATGAACCACACATGTTGTAGCATGTGCCAAGATCCAGCCGAATCTATCTAAATACATGCAAATCTTGATGCAACAAAGCATGCATTCTTTTTTATGCAGAGACCACACACAAAAACCAATGAAATTATACAAAACCAACTTAGTTCCACAGGAAACATATTTAAAGATCATTTGTTTAGAATATATATGAATCCTATGAGGGTCTGCCCAATCATATTCTAAGTTGGCTTGGCTAAGTGTTGGAAGCACATCATCCTCATGTAATACATAGTTTTTATTTAACATTCAACCTTGTTCTAGCTTTAATATCATTGTGACCTTAAGAACACTAGAAATAGATAAATCCTCCCTTCTCCAAACCTTCCATCAAATGCCGAAGTCCGGAACTAGAATTGATATTTAACTTCAAAGAATAAGTCAAGATTGGTCCTCAAAGACAATTGTCATTTATATCTGCACAGCCACCTTATGTTTTAAGTTCCCAATGCAGCATGTTAAGCTCACAAGGCATCTGAAATTATAGCTATAATAGATATTCTCGATGACAGCAACAGAATAACACAGAGAATGGGATGGTGCATGTGACTGCTTGTGCGTGTGTATTCTCAAATTCATGACCTGAAAGAAACAAACTCAGAAAAAAGTTATCAATGACAACTCTGAATAACACAGCAGTATTAGTATGATTCGCTTCTTTGAAACAAACCATAATGTTATAAAATGTTATAAAGGAGGATAGAGAGTCTCACTTTTGCAGATACCTTTCCTCCATCAATCTGCAAGGAATAAAATAATAGATTAAGAGCCTAAAACAAGAGTGGCACATCAGATGAAAGTTGAAGAAAGTTATTATCTTCAGGACATGTCATCACATTGTTCTTAAATTCAACTTCAAAAAATATTAACTGCTTGCTGCATTATTCTGATGCAAAACCTTCCTAGGGAGCGTACAGGAAGCAATTTAATACGACTCAAACATAAATAAGCTTCAAAATGTTAGATGCTCGATGCTGAAACTCAGAGAACTTTGAGGATACCATACATGAAGAAAATATGCATGGTTTTCAATTATAATTCTAAATAAGAAAAATGAATTATATAAGGTGTTATGTAGCTCCCATCTTATGCTACATCTGAATTCAGTGCCATTTAGGACTGAAATGACACTTTGTTGCACAACATTTAGGGTGGAAATGTGGTCCCTTTGTGCTTCACAGACACATGCCAGATAATCAGAAGCTACAGCTCTGTCTGACAAATAGCATACAGGATTCTACTTTGATTACTCATATAACTATGCACCTGATTAGGATCTATATAATGTAGCTTGTTGTTAAACATTGGGATACAATAACGCAAGGAGAGAAGGGGAAAAAGCTACTCCAATACAAAATTGTACTTTCATTCACATGCATGACTGCATGTCCACTGAAACTTCTCTATTTTGTCGTAAGCATTTCGAGTACTGTAAGAGAATGAAAATAGGCCATAACCGTATACTCTTTGTAGTCTTATGGGTAAGCACAACAAATGCATCCATATTGCATCCATATTGGACAGCTTGCATTGTTACTCCAACTCCAAGATAAGCTCCTGGAGCTAACAAGGAAGCAGAATAAGGAGAGGTCTCCTCAGGCCATCCATAATAGGCCTAGCATCCACCTCATGTGGGCTTCAAAGCCAGTCTACCCCACAGAAAATAACCCTACTAATATTCATCTTCACCACTTGTCTTTAGTCAAATTGTCATCAAAATAGGCAAAATGTTAACCAGTGATGATCATAAAGTTTTTAAGAGCATCCAAAGGTTCCGATATTGGATCAAATTACTGAACACTCCGTTTAAATGGTGCAATGACATGGTGCATCCTCATGAATTTGTTAAAAATTCCCATATTTGCACCCAATTTAAGAGGGTCCGGAACTCTGGACACTTCTGAACCTTGTTTCAAATCAAAGTATTGCAAATATATACTGATAGAGGTAGGCACTGGGCCGTGCCGCCCATGGCATGGCACAGCCCAAGCCCACATGGACCATGTTAGGCACGGCTTGGTAAATCGTACCATGCCAAGCTCGAAAAAAATTTTCTGTTGGCCCGGCACGGCACGGCCCATGACGGCCTGGGCCGTGCCGGCCCAGGTGGACCGTGCCAAGCACGGCCCACTCGATAAAAAAATTTGTAAAAAAATATTTTTTGATAAATTAAAAAATTATTAGAAATAAAAAAATTTTATTAATATGAAGCCACCTTAATGGTAGGGGGTTTGGCATAGACCCCTACCAGTTTATTAATTTAAAATCAAAATGATACAGAAAGGAGGGGGCTGGCCTGACCTCCAGAACAAAATACAATAAGAAAGGAGAAAAAAAAAAAAAAAAAAATAAAGATGACTCACTTTAAGTTTTTAATAATTTAAAAAATAAAAATATACAGTTATAAAAATAGAAATAACTCATTCATCATTCATCAGTAGTATTTGTGTCATCATCATCTTCGCTGGTTAAGTCATCAGTAGCATGTGTCATAAAAATAGAAACTGCATTTCTAATTTTTGAAATAACCTTTTGATTTATGTTCATGCCAGATTGAGCAAAAAGATTTAATATATGGCATGCACATCTAATATGAAATAATTGTCCATCTAAAATGGGATGCAAAGAGTCGTTTAATAATGCAACAGCAGAATTATTATTAGATGCATTATCAAAAGTAATTGATATTATTTTATTATTAATATTATATGAGCATGTGGTTTGATAAATAATATTTGAAATTTGTTGTCCCGAATGCAAAAAATCAAAAGCACGAAAAGCAATAATTCTTTATTTAATTGTCAATCATTATCAATATAATGAGTAGTAATAGCAATAAAACAATTACTACCTACAGATGCCGACCAAATATCAGAAGTTAAAGAAATTCTAGCATTTAAATTTGAGAGCTTTCAGTTAAACTTTGTTTCATTGCTAAAAAGTTTGTCATAGCCACTCTTCTAAAGGTACGGCTACTAGTTCTTTTATAAGCAGGTTGTAGGCCTAATTGAACATATTTTTCAAAATTATAAGATTCGGATAAACTAAAAGGTAATTCATCTTGAACTATCCATCTTACCAATAATTTTCTTTGATTTTCGTGGTTATATACAAAATTACCTACAAGTGATCCCTCTTGTATATTAAGGATACATTGCTGACAGGAATCATGCATCCTATGAGTCTCTTGATGTCTTCTTAAATGTCCTGTTCCTCCAGTACTAGAACAACTATAAAGTTTTGCACATTTTTTACATTTTACTTTATAAACTCCATCAACCATAATTCTATCGAAATCAATCCAAACATTACTAGTTCTCTTACGAGAAGAGGTTTCACATTCACTGACACTAGCTCTAAGAAACTTGGAGTTGGGATTGGAGTTGGGATCCTTGGGGATTAGTTTCCTCACCCTCAAAAAAAGGATGCATGTTAAAATTACTTTCGTTAAAAGATGTCATATCTAAAATTTTTAATTGATAAATGCAAAAAAATAAAAACTAACCCACAAAAAGGAATTGAGAAAAGATCAAAGGTAAAGCGTGGAGCCGAGATTTGTGAGCTTCCTCTTGCGCTCTCGCCTCTCAACAAGAAGTGACCTTGTAGCACTTACAACTTGTTTGAGCACTTGCTACTTGTAAACTAAAAATTAAATTGCTAATCTACTAGAGCACTTGCTAGAAGAGAAATAGTAGTAATAGAGAAGAGTTGGTTTGATGTGGTAAGAATGAGGAAGAAATGGGCTATTTATAGAAGTCCCAATTTTTTTCCAAAACTACCCTTTGATATAGCCGTTATATGGCCGTTGGGAGGGGTAAAATGGTCTAAACCCCTCCCTAAATGGCTATATAGCCGTTTGGCACGTGGGTCGTGCCTAGGCACATGCCTAGGCACGGCTGGCCGTGCCAGGCACGGCACGGGGCCACGAGCCGTTTGTTAATGGGCCATGCCAGCACGGCACGATAATTCTAAAAGCACGATAGGCTGGGCCGTGCCTGGCACGGCATGGCCCAATGCCCACCTCTATATACTGACATGAAAAACAATCCAACTAGTGATCAATTGGCAAATGGGTAGGAAATCCTTAACTGTTTGATTATTTGATTTTATTTTATTTTGAATATTTTAATATTTTAAGAGATGATTAACAGTACAAATTTCAATTTGTATGGCCAGGCATGTATTTGTGCCCAGGTCATATCTTACCATAAGCATTATAACTCACACAAAACAGATGTGTTACAAGAGTAATTTGCACAGCTACAAAATAAACAATAAAAAAACCTTTTAGCTTTACTAACATCGAGTACCAAGAGCCAGACAATGGTATGCTGCTCATCTAGCAATTGCAATGATCATTGACCCTTCAGCATTTACGGCACATTTATTGTGCCATTAAACAACCAAAACACCTTGGTTTTTTTCTTCCACATGAACAATTCCAGTACCATGCGCTAACTCAGAGTACGCTTTCTGTAGTTTATAATACTAGCACATATTTGAGAAACAGGTCAAACAGGTCATAGAGACAACCTATAGGCAGCTTATAATATTGATAAAAAGAGACTGATAAGGTTTGCAAGAACTATAAAAAACAAAATAAAAAAGAATTCAACTTTTCTACAAGCTATAAAACATACCAATGATATGGCATCAGCATCCCCGTTGGTGTACATATTTGGCATTTTAAAGCATGATATAAACTAAATGATATGTCAAAGAGATCACTGATCGATAACGATGCTTTAGAAATTTAAGACAAGCAGGAAGAGTCTGAAGAAAAGAGTCTAAGAAAAGCTTTGAAAAGTTCTGAGCTTTTACCACTGGATGAAAAAAAGCCAAGAAAGCAATCTGCAGGCTCCTAATTTAATGCCAACAGTGCAAAGGCAGTGCCAAATTCAGAACAGACAAGAAAACAGGATAAATAAAGAAAAACAAACTTACTTCATCAAGAAATTCAAAATCAACAAAAGATGTTCCAGCTTGCACATTGAGTGATCCTTCTTTCATTAAGGCTTCTAAACTTGATAATGTGTATCCCTTTGGAAGAATTCCAAGCAAGTAGGCTATCAAAAAATGACCAGCTTCATGCTGCAAAGTATTCATCCTTATAACATTAGTTCCTGAAAACAAACAGCTCCAACGACCATATTTGGAACATACAATTTAATTTGTTCACTAAGAGCAGTGACATTTCAGGACCATCTTGGAGACATGATCTGATTATGATTGGTTGCCAGTTGATCGTTATTATGACTTAAGAATGAGCAGAACTTCTTAGTGAACATATAATTTAATTTGTTCACTAAGAACAATGACATTTCAGGACTATCTTGGAGACATTTCACGACCTATTCAATTGGACTAAATTAAGAAAAACTAGTTCGCATATATATTTGGATAACAAGGGGAACACAATAAGGAATATTTGAATAAAGAATGCTTAATGCATAACATGATTAACCTGAATAACCCTGTTGTGATATTTTTGACTAAGATTGTGACCAATTGTATCAAGCACCAAGTTCCTCACTCCTCCATCAAATGAAACCTAAGAGATCACAATCAGCAGGAAATCAAAAAAAAAAAAAAGATTTAATATATTAAAAAGACACTTAGCAAGAAAAAAGGCTCAAAAGGACAGAATACAAAGTCCAACTTCCCCCTTAATAACATTGGAATGCATCACCTTACAACTAGACCTATTGAGATATAAACTTGGTTTAATTCTTTCCTTCTTGCATCATCTCATGAATGCACTTTTGCTTGTTATTATTGTGTTCATGACCTCCATATATCATTCACTTTTAGGTTTACATAAGGCAAGCGTTGTTGCTAATTACTTGACTTGCATTGCAATATATAGAACATATGTCAACCTTGTAAGCCTGTCCCACATCATTCACGGTGGATTTACTTACATAAAATCTATATACCCAGCACTAGTTAATTTGTAATGACCTAAGACCTCACCCAAATTGGCCAAAAGGAATTCTTAGCACAACCAATGTGAGACTAGAAACACAACCACACTGGTCCTCACATACTCCCCCCTATTTCAGCTCTTGCACCCTCATCAAGTTAAGAGTCCAATCACAAAGATCCAATTACAATCACCATGATCAACTTACTGTCAACCCCAAAAGGGCCCATGATACAATGCCCCCTAGTCACACAAGGGCTATGGAGCAAACCCACTCTGATACAATTTCTAACAACTCAAAGCCTCACCCAAAAAAGCTAGCCAAAAGATATTATTTAGGTTAATTGGTCATTTACAAGCAACTAATATCTCACCAACACACAATCGATGGACTAAATGCATGACTACATCGATTCTCGGACACACTTCAATTGTGAAACATCATCTTCAATTAGTAATAAGAGCCTGTGCAGTTGTATGTTTAGTCCCACATTGGTTATTTGCTAGGGAGATCTGAAGAATGCAAATAATATCTCTTGTCTTGCTTTTTTTGGTCAGGACTTGGGTCATTACACCTTATGTTGGGATATGGGCATCCCCATACCTCAATTACAGCCACCTGCCTATAAAAAAGAACATTCAAGTCTGACAAAGAGAAAAGGAAAAGAAAAAAGAAGCCCAACATAGTAACATGAATGATCAGGGAATCTCTACAAATTAGTAGCACAAAGTATGCAAGAATCTTATTCAGGCTGGTAAAGGAACATTCGGAGAAGTAGACTGGTTAAAAAACTCAACTGATAGCATCATAAGGATGAGAAGTAGAGTGGTAGATAAGGTACCTAAAAAAGACAAGGTATCTGTAGGTAGCCAAAATGGTTGGGAAATGAGTAAATGCCACACCAGTATAATCAGTTATGGAAGAATGGCAAATGGATCTTCTGGACATTATCTGAAGAAAAGGGCATATTGTGGATAACATGGTGTAAGAAACTGATTTGCATGAAGTGGAAGTAGGTGATCTTAAAAATATATGGGACCCAATACAAGGAAAGAAAAAGTTTTACTAGCCAAAAAAGTATACTCTATTTACTTGCAAAGGAACTGATGAAAAAGAAATTCTTCTTTCTGTTGTTTGGCACAAAAAGGAAACTTCAGGGAGAGAAAAATAAGGAGAAAAGGTTTTATCTGCTCATAGCCTAAATTTTTTCCTGAATAGAGCAGAGTGGAGGAAGCAGATTCATGTAGCCGACCCCATGTAGTTGGGAAAAGGCTAGATGAGTTGAGTTGAGTTGAGATAGGAACCAAGTGGATCAAGATTACCAGCCCATATATGAAAAACTTTTGCTGCAGTTCTGGTTCATCCAAACAAGAGAAATTTTTTTGGTTTATTTTCTTTTTTCTGTTAATTGCTACTTCCTTTCATTTGTCAACAATACAAAGCTATATGGTAAAGTGATTACTTTCAGCATTTATTTTATTTATTAAAATAATTTTCAAGTTTATGTTGTTTGAATTAGTTCTCTTTTGTCTTTATTTCATTACTCAGCCTGCCAAAATGTGACTTCAAAATCTAACAAAAGAAGTTTCACCAAAAAGAAAAATCAGAAGAGAATTTGAGTTTGAGAAGTAACCACAAAGAAAATATATCTGCATGTAAATTTTCTTGATGCTTTTTGC
The DNA here is from genome assembly GCA_900491605.1 of Calamus simplicifolius. Lineage (NCBI taxonomy): Eukaryota > Viridiplantae > Streptophyta > Magnoliopsida > Arecales > Arecaceae > Calamus > Calamus simplicifolius. The sequence continues at coordinate 114,603 of UESW01004945.1, read as the reverse complement.
TAAGAAAGTTTACAAGCACGAGGCAAATATTTGGATAACATTAGCACAAAAAAATGGAGATTTGCAACAGTGCATTTTAGATCTTTTGGATGCTAAAAATACACACATTGAATTTGCTTTTACTGAAGCAGTATCATTAAATCAAAGGCAAAGCTCTGAACAAACTGCTATAAACCCAAAAACGCACCGTTGTATGTATATGCCTTCCCCTAGCACAACTTAACCTAACAATAATGATCTCAGCATTATATACAGAACCATCTCAAACCGAGCAATTCAGAACAAAAAAACCAAACCGGACTGTAACTAGAACAGTTCAGCCTCTCCATTCGACACAAGAGGCGAACCGACCCTGAACCAACTCCAAACCAACTGAACCGACATACCAAACCGACCATCCAATTGGCCTGATTCGAGATGGTTCATAGGTTGAAGCCTTCTATTTTACCTAACCAATACATCATCGGTTCATTGGTTCAGTACGATATGCCATGCACCAAATCAAACTAGTCTAATACCAAAAAAATACCAGTTTTTGGTATGGTGAACCTTAAATCCGAACATTGGAAACTGCTGTTCGGTAAGGTAGGAGATATTAACTCACCAAATCTAATGTCCATAGCAACAGTAGACCTAAGGTAAGATACAACATTTGTAGTTGAGAAAAACCAAATAGAAGCCATGCAGCAAAGCCTCCCGAGACTGCAGCAAGTTGAAGATTTCTCTCAATCGAACCCAAAGTTATATCCACAGGCGACAAAAAAGAAGCCGCATCGATTCCATTTAGCTTCAATTCATCCAAGCTATAGAGTCTTTGTGGCACCTAACAGCACAACTTCACACATTAAAGAAAGAAAAGAGAAAAGGAAATATCTATAGAAAAAATCAAAACAGATAAGCATTTATGAAAATTTCAATAGGAAACAGTATATCATTTTTTGTGCATTAGAATGGTTTTACTTGGAGTGTCATAGTAAGAGTAATTTTACATCGTGGCATTGTTCTGCAGCACCAGCCTGGAAAATAACTAACAAGAGGAGTAGATTAAAATACAAAGCTGTCAAATAACATAAGATCAAATGAATGAACATGTCATCACAATGACAACTGAGGGCTAAGCATCATTTCGTATTGAACATCCGATGGATTAAAAATTATAGTTCCAAGGTGAGCAAATCAGAAGACAAATAGAATTCAAGGATTCTTGTCCGATGAGTATCATAGAATTATTGCCATGCATCTACTTGACCTTCACAAAATCCAAGCTAATTCCAAACAATTTTGCTTGGAAGATGCATAAAGCAACCTGTCAGTACTTCAGCCTATATGGATTATAGTTGGTAAGGATGGAGACTGACAGCATGATTTGGGCCATTACAGGCAAAGTATAACAAAGAACATAAGTACCAGGGCAAGCTGAACCTTGTCTTAAGATATTTACCACACTCAACCTCACTGGCACATTGCACTTCACGTATCTTTTGAGTGCATGTATAGACCACCTTTTACTGGTACATATTGCTATATAAAAAAGTGCACCAATAATTTCCCTAAATATTGATATGAAGTGATGCATAACAATTAACTCAATTATTTACCTATACTTTTGAACATGAATCTCCTGGACAATATGCACGTTATATATCCATAGTCCAATATAAGGAGCAATCTGTGTTTTAATCACAGGTAGAAACTCATTAATAGCAAGAGAGTTCACAATATTTGTTGTTTTTGTAAGAATTAACCATGTAATTCAAAATTTTGAAACCTGGACACCCAAAATTGTGTTGTGAAACAAAAATATTTGTATTAAGGGGAAAGAAGTTATACAGCATGACAATATATTTGCATTACATATTACAGGCAAGCATTAGCTTCTTATTTATATCCATAGCAGAAGCATATTCTATATTCAGTTTCCCCCAGATTTGCCCCACCGAAATCAAACTAAATAGACAGCTAGTTTTGTGAATTTATAACAAATAGAATGTCTTGGATGTGCTATAGTTACAACCCTCCCATAACATAAAATTAGACAATTGTCCATGTCGAACTGACCAGAGACCGCAATGTAAAATTAAAATAATATAAGAACAACCTGCCTTGCTGCTCCAAAGCACCGAAGACCACCAGGCTTTCCCTGCAAATCCTTGACAAGGGAGAGAGCTCCCCTCTCATCCCCCTTCCTCAGCACCTCATCAACCTGTTGCAGGACCTGCAACCGCAAACCACCAGACCTGAGAGAATCCACAGATGATTCAGAGGAATTCACAGCTCGGACTGTGAGCACTCTCAGCCTGACATGCAGTGAGACACCATTGTAACATATCACCAAACCCATCTCCTTTTCACCAATCAGACATCTTGGAAGACAGCCAAAGTATATTGTTCATCTCCTCTTTTGCAGGAAGAAGAGTGAATCTCAACCACACACCCACAGCAAATAAGCGAATGACTTGGCTGGATATCAGCCCTCAAAATGACATCAGCAACATCACTTTTTCCTCCCATCTGAACCACACACGTTGACACGGGAAGGGGAATGCTAAAGTTCAAAATCGAATCTTGACTAAGTGCAGACAAAATATAAGTAGAGCTAGAGATATAAAACCAACTCCGGAAGACAAAGCTAGTGGCCAGCGCCATATAACAATGTCTTAGCAGGCCCAAGACAAACTTTAACAAGACCCATGTTGACGGATATCAACATCATCCCATTAGATTAATACCCATCAAAATCCGATCCTTGACCAGTCAAAAGATCAGATTTCAAACTAACAACAACTAGATTGAGTGGGTCTGGAATCAAAAAGGCAGAAATGAAATATATGAACAAAATCAAAATGCCAACTTGCATCAGACAAAGACCAAGACATGCACCCAAAATTTCATTTTTTAGACATAATTTTATTGTATAAAGAAAAGGTGTTGTTGTTCGATTCAATATCAATTACACAGGCCAACCTGATTCATACAAAAAATGATCACTCCCACTGATACGAAACAAACAAAGGTTTCTCCCATCCGTATCTGAATAGCTTTGAGATTATTAGGAATCTAGAACTCCTGTGATGCAGACCCCACCTCTCCATTCCTTGCCTTCTTAGGCAACCATGTCTCGTGGATATTAGGCAAAACACCACCACTGGCAATCGTAACAGTCCCCAAAAGCCTGCTTAACTCCTGGAACGATCCTGTTCTTCTTGTTGTCCCTCGCAGCATTCCCAGCCAACTCCAGAACCTGAAAAAAAGACCAAATTTTGAAAAAAAAAAAAATCAAACTTTGGAGTCTGAAAAATCACGAAAATATCAAATATTGAAAAAAGTACGAACTTTGAATCAGAAAAAGAATAAAATAACAAAAAGCCTAATAGACCGAACTTCGAATCAGAAAATGGAGCAAAAGCGGAACAAAACCGGAGTCCTAGTCCTTGGTATGCGGCCACTGACCTCAGCGGCGAGGTACTCGATGACGGCGCAGAGGTAAACAGGGGCGCCGGCGCCAACGCGCTCGGCGTACTTCCCGGCCTTGAGGAAGCGGGCGATCCGACCGACGGGGAACTGGAGGCCGGCCTTCTGGGACCGAGAGACGGACTTGGAGGACTTTGGCTTGCCCCTGCCTCCCTTGCTAGAAGCCATGGAGCTCATCTTCTTGAATCGATGACAAGCAGGAAACGGGGAACCGAGCCGATGGATCGCACGGCCCCTCTTTCCCGCGGTGGAGCGAAGTACGGTAGAGATGGCGGTACGGGTGGGGGTGAGTGCGTTACGCTGCGATTGGTAGATTGAGGTAGCCACGGATCGCCAGCATGGAGGGCCTGGATTGTTCCGGGTGATCTGATCGTAGGGTGCACGCTCGGAAAGCGGCGAACGGAAACGAAATCCGGGGTCCCAAAATAAATTTGCTTTTGGTTGCGGAAAAAATTAAGGATAAAAAATTTTCCACCTTCGTCTCCAAAATAAATAAATAAATACATACATAACATTAGAAACATGGTACCAAAAATACAAAATAATTTCTAAATTCTTTTATTTTTCTTTTATATTTACCTAATAACCGATCAACCTTCGCTCATCTAAATCCTCTTTTAGCTTAAAAGCAACAAAGTATTATTATTATTTTTAATTACTATTATTACTTTATAATATGCATAATTATTCATTTTATAATCCTAGCAATTACCAAAACAACATGATATTTTCTTGGATGCAACATCCACCAACCAAACAATCAAAGAAATAGATTCTGATTCATTTAATTTTTATACAATCATTATTCTAATGTATTATAATTAAATTAATATTTTGCGTGTAAAATTATTACCAGCTAAATATAAGAAAATAATTTTAAAGCTATCTTTTTATATAAATTTCTATCAATCAAATATGATAAAATTAATTTTTTATATATTTTTTTAAAAAAATGGGCCTCAAAAAATTTTTTCATTTAAATACCAATGAACCATTAAGAGAAATTTTTCAATGAAGAAAACTTTAATATAGTTCATTAGATATTTGCCAATTTCTTCCTTGAATAAGTGACATGTGTGTAATTATTAATATATTTTTTATTATTTTTATTGAATATATATTTGTAACTATTTTTCTAATAAACAAGCGTCTTATGTTAAATATAAGAGCTTTACATGTATCACATGTTCAAAAAGAATATGATGGCAAATCTCTTGTGAGTAGTGAACTATACATAAATTTCATCAATTTTAATCTTTATTTTAACTTCCTCATGCATACTCCACCCATAAGTTATTTATACTTTTTTTAAAAATAATATTTTAACACCTTAACTTCCAACCATTTACACATACACACTTTCTCCTCCTCAGAAAAAGTTACAATAGCTCCTTGACTTTTAATTTATAGGAACAATGTGCTCTATATTTAAGGTATATTGATCTCCACTTTATTTGATTGATGTCCTAATTTCTTTTCAATGATCTCTTTAATTTGTTAGATCAAGTCAATGAAAGTTCTAGTTGTTTGTATATTAATTTGTTTCTTTTCAATGATCTCTTTTTTATTAGAATTTTAATTAAAATTTAATGTGCCATCAAAATTCAAACTTATGCCGATTAATTTTTCTTCTTCTATCAAATGTTAATTAACATGTCCTTCTCCCTTTTATCGTCATTGAATATAAATATCATAATATAAGGAAAACAGTATAAAGATTACATTTGATCATGGTGCATGTATTTAAAATATCAATAATATTATTCAAAAATTTAGATTCAAATCATTTTCAAAATATAAAGAACATATATATACAAATTATATCGATAGGCTAGTATAAATGAGATTTAACCAATAAATTCAAATTATATGACTCATGAAGTCTATGTTTTTCTCCAATTTTTTTGACATCACGAAGGATAAAGTATATGCATAATGCAGCGAAGCAGGATAAAAGCATTGTATCTAAAACAAAGGCTTATTCCAAACTATGTATACATATTTTGATATTGTATCAAGACACGTGTTAAGCATGTCAAAAGCATAAATGTATAGTGATGATGAAACATTTGCATTGATAGACATATCAATAAATCATGTATATCTTGGGAAATTAGAATTTTTAAGTTTCTTTTCATTCTCAAGAGTAAACCATTATCAAAAATCATAAAATATATATTCATTAATGAATTTAAGCATATATCATCTATTATGAATTATAGACAATATATAGCCATCATAATGTCTTACATAATGATGATTTTAGTGGTCCATGATGATCATTAAATGCATGAGATGACACCATGAGTTTATCCCATTGGATCACCAAAATTCATGCTAATCTTCATGATTTGTAATCAAATTATAAGATCAACTGAAACATTTCCAAATTTATAGTAAACTAGCTTGAATCAAGCTAATTACTTGATCGTCCATATCTGACCGATTCACTCGCTTTAATGGGATCTCAGGATAAGGCCGGTAATAAGTTCTCTTCACCTAGGTATCGACTGGATGAACCAAGCCTACCCCCGCATTAAGTCGTGGCTGACTAGACTAGCATTTTTAAGTGCTTGAGCTTGATCCCTCCTATTTAATTTAGCAAGACTGGCCAATATTGATAACATTGAGTAGAGATTTAAAGACAAACTACTTAACGGTTTTAATTATATAGAAAAAGGTTTATGAATCTAAGATAGATCGGTTACCCAAAAAGTAGAGTTAGTTGGAGATAAATAATTTGTTCTGATTTGATCGAAGGATCTTGTGACAATATGTGGTAAGACTATGTAAACACAAAGAGAAAATCCTAATGTGGGATCACCTCTATGAGTGGTGTGGTGAAAAAAATTATGGAGGCATTGAGTGAAGAGGGAGAAGGGGTTATCATATGAAAAGAGTATGGAAAGAGTGTGTATAGGTTATACTTAGCTGAAATGGATTTGTAATCTTTAATGGGGGTCTACATTTCAAATATCTTCTTTAGTGGGGTCATACAACACATCAGTTATTTTAGTACAATTCAGTAGTTAGTGTATTAAGAGAATTGTGTTTGTTTCATAAGTTCACTGGGTTTCATAGCTAAGGTTCTATTTGTGCTCTGTCTTTGGTAGTGAACACATCTGTTCATCTGAAACAAAATATGTAAATATAAAATTAGGCATATTCTTTCATCATTTTTCATGGTATGAAACCTCACCCATGTTTTTCAATTTATTGCACTCATTCTTGTATTTTATAAATAGTATTCTTACATGGTATTGAGACATCTAATTCTTTCTGGTTGTTTAGTAGATGATATTATAACCATTTTATTTAATTTGCATTTGTTTTGCTGTTTCTCCATGCAGCACAAATTCTCTTGGAACAGAAATAAACCGCCTTGCGGCCCGAACTGAAGAGGGGTTCTGGCTGTTTGAGAAGATGGATGAAGATATATATATAGGCGGCAAGAGAAGAAGATAACAGGTCAAGGTTGATTGGGTGTATGTATCCTGAAAGTAGAGAACACAAAGCTAAAAAGGGAACCAAGGCGGCCTGGATATAAGGATAACGAGAGCAATCAGATCACTGGGAAGAGACGCCGTAGTGATGCCCAGTGGACGAAGGCTGAGGATGGAGAAGACTTGTCAAGGATAGCTGGAAGAGGAAAGAGGAGGGAACATCCCTGATGATGCTGCGGGGCAGAGCGTGTCTGAGCGAAGGAACATGAGCAAGGACTCTACGGTGAGCGAAGATGGCAGCGATGATATATATATATATATGTGGAGCAGAACACCAAAATAAAAAATAAAATCAAACGCTGGATTTGTGCTGCCTAATAAAGATGATGAACTCCAGGGTTAGTACTTAGTACCCATGCCTTCGTCGGTCTTAACGCCAACACCAAAGTCAGTCAGTCTTCGAACCTTGGCAAAACTGAACTGTCTCCGTACCTCGGCAAGACTGAGCTGTCTCCGTACTTTTGTAGAGCCAAGCTATCTTTTGAACCTAGGTAGGTCCGAGCTATCTCAGTACCTTGGCATGATCGAGCTATCTCCGAACCTCGGCAAGTCCGAGCTATTTTAGTACCTCGGAAGGGCCGAGCTATCTTCGAACCTCGACAGGGCTGAGCTATCTCCATACCTCGCTGGGATCGATCCTCATTCCTTCAACGTAAGCGCCATTACTGCTTCAAACCACGTGATATCTCGAACTATGAACCATCCCAATCGCAAGGATTGCGGAGTGAGCTTTTCAAAATAGAAATGAAAGTCAAATACAACACTCTGTCCATTATCAACAGAATTTTAAATTTTCGATAAAGTGCTCATCAGCTTCATCAACTGTCGATCCCCATAACCGATGGGATTCCGGCCTTATTGGATGCCAACTCCCTAAAACATGCTCAAAAAATTAGGCAACGACTCACCTCCTCAGCAGCGCACAAATACCAAGTCCCAAGACTCCTCATGTACGCTCTCGAAGGCAATCTAAGTCCAAAAAAACTGCAAAGGCCATTGCTTCTGAGAAATAATCTCAAGGAGGAAGATCCTTCTGCTAGAGCCTTCTCCTCTCATCTAATTGCTGAAGATTTTTATTGACTTGGACATCGGAAGGATGCCTGCTCGGCCTTAAATAGTTTTTTTTTTATTATTTTTTAAAAAAAAAATAATGTTGCTGACGCTTTAAAGGGTCGGGACTTCCCGACGCTTTCTCGATGCTTTTTAAAAGCGTCAGGATTTCAATCTCTACTCCCACTTTTTGATGCTTATAAAAGCATCAGGACATTATTTTCGATACATAAAGCAAACAATATTTTTAGCATCGAGATAGCAGAAATTTATTGTAATATTCATAGGGACCACTCCCGTACTTCCTGTGTAAAGGCTGTTTTGTAGGTCCATCCGAATAGAAAAATATTATTCGGATCCCGACATGCACCCTCATCAAGCCGAAGAACGGATTTCAACGGCGTCAACTACTATTGCTTGTAGATTTTAACTTCTTTTTGAGTTACCCACATGATGTGAAACCATGCTTCCCATTACTAAAAGCTTGATGGAGACGTAGACCTTGCATGCATGAAGTTTGGGAAGGACAATATCAGCGTCTGATGAATTTTAGTCAATGGGCAAATCTTCAGGCTGTAACAGCACAGAAATTAGACAAGAAAATATACTGCCATAATCAAGGCTTGGAAGTGAATGCTTATAGACTTCTATAAAATGGAATCAAAAGCTATGACGTCTGAGCTGGAAATGTATGATGTTTCAGCTAAATAGCATCAGGATACCATATGCTGTTTTTTTTAACTGGTATGTGTGAAGCTTGAAAATTTAAGCAGATCATGGAACACGTCAAGATTAAGAGATAGAGTGCATGAAACTTTCAAGCCAATCACTTTCATTGTAAATAATTAACGATAACTAAAAGCAGCGGCTTAAGTTACGAAATGAAAAGTTAGAATGCATTCCAATGGTTCTGAATGATATTAATTTTGTCAGTTTTGTTCGTCTCCTGACGTAATGCAAGTTAGTACGTAGATGTAATGCAATTGTTAGCAGGCACCAAGGTATGCACCACCGCATACCCGAATCAAAATGATGGCATACTGATCCTTTGGATCAGTACTTTATTTATTTATTTGTTGACAACGTTCCAGTTTTATTCTTTCGTTTTAGTATTCACATCATTTTCTTTTATAGTTTTAATTTATTAACTAAAATTATATCTTTTAGTATTACAGTTTATCACCAAACTTAATGTAAAATAAAGCAGTCCCACGATCAAATTTATAAAATTTGATGGCAAATTTGTCTCATTTAAGCCATATTATTCAGATAAAGGTAAAAGTAGATCTAAACTAATATGAACAGAAATAATTAAAAAAGATATAATTATTTATAATTTAAATATTAATTTGGCCCTGAGTAGAACAGAGTGGAGGAAGCAGATTCATGTAGCCGATCCCATGTAGTTGGGAAAAGGCTTAGATGAGTTGAGTTGAGTTAAGCCATATGATTTATTAAAAGGCTTTCATGCATGCTTCATTTTTTATTGCCTAGATAAGAATTTTTGAAAATTACAGTGTGCGATCACAAAAAGATAATGATAAAAAAAAAAGAATCTTGATATAAACAATGCTTTATTCTCTAAAATACCTATAGAAAATATAATGTTACCAAACTTAGGTATTCTCTAAAGTAAGCTCAAAAGGAAAGCCCGGTTGCAAAACAAGATCGTAGAAAAAAGTCTCAAAAATTCTATCTTGGAATGTTCCAAAGTAAGTTACTCCATTTCCTAATTATAGTTTATTCATATCCCGATTGTATGATGATTAAGAGATGATTTCTATTTAAGAAAAAAATAAGATTCAAGCATCCCGTTTATACCATACACATCAAATACTTATATCAAGATTTTGGTTGACATGAGTAAATCACCTTTAAATCTATAACATATTATGAAATCATACCAAAAACCTAAATTTTGTTATAATTTCTTCATCTTTTACTATTTTCAACCCATTTAAGTTTGAAAAAAAAAAAGGAGGAGAATGAAATGAATCAGACTTAATTTTGATCCAAAATCCTCTCTACTTTATGATGCAAACACAAGTTATAACTAATAAATACTAGATTTAATGCCTGACTTAGAAATAAAGTCTTGAGTTATATATTTTTATAATCAATTATAAAAATCAACTTTTGAGATATTAATGAAAATTTATTTTAATTATAAGAACTACTACCATTGATGGTCGATTCTTCGATCTAAATTGTTTTAGCCATACATGTTTGAACTTCGAGTTCTTCAACTTTTAATGGTCAACTCATTTTTCACCATGTTACCTTAAATCTCCTAAAAGTGAAGAAGATTCCAAGTTTTTAGAAAAAGAGAAAGACAGAGAGAGAGAGAGAGAGAGAGAGAGAAATATCATTCTCGGCCTTCTTTTGCCTCTCGATTTAAGTGAACCCTATTCTTTCGAATTAGTCTGAATTAAGTGGTTCAGCATGGCTCGATCGCATATCAAACAAGAGGATTTATTTATTTTTTTTTTTTTTTTTTTTTGGTATCCTATCCCAATAGATTCGGTTTGGTTGAGACTAAACTGGCTGATTCCGTTCAATCTTTCCTTCCCTTGGTTAGCACAAAATCACCAATACAATAGCAGCCCATCATGGTGCATGATGCATCAAATATAGATGAAACCGGATGCAGTGTCTTTCTCATGTCTACCAAAAGAGAGAGAGAGAGAGAGAGAGAGAGAGAGAAATTGCTACTCAAGCAATAGACCAATCGATGCAAATATTCACTTCTAAGTAGCTGCCTCATTCAACACCTGGCAAGCAACCAAATTCCAGCTAGTTTTAGAAACCTTGCCGTCCCTTCGCATCTGATGTTGAATTGGAGAAGCCATGGCTCAAGCGCTTTCTCTTGTGAGTCCTCGAGGTAACGTAACAATGTTTTCTTGCTAGCTGCTTCACCTTTACCTGTTGGTGGTTAAGTAGATCAAAAGATAGAGTATAGAGTTATACTCTATGTTCTTAAAATAATTTTATCCTACATAGATACTTACAATTTTTATGATGATTATCTCACAAGATACAATGATCTTTTTTTGATAAAAGTATCACTATTATTCATCAGAACAATGAACCAAGAATGCTATACTTTTTTCTACTTTAAAATATGCAAAATGCCTAAAGAAAAGTTTTTTTTCCTCTGATTTTCTAGAATGCAGAAGAAATGTCATCAACCAATCCATCGTTTGATCTTAACCCCCTCATTGTACGATCTAGATTCATTCATTCTCAAATTTTCATGATTAGAAAAAATTTTAATACTCCTCGTGATAGTACACATGCAAAGTACACCTATAAAGCGTCCATTGACCCTTTTGTGTGCTCTCCATTTATGGTGAGCTCAAATAAGCATGAAAAAAAAGTTTACATATAAAGCGAATCAACCTCTTTAAAACTTTTCATGTGGGACTAAAGATCATTAATTTTTCATTTAAAATAATGAGTATTAAAGATTCATTTCCCAACATCACCTTCATCTTCACCATTATCATTATCATCATCGTTGATGAGGAGACGACTCTAGTGTCGGTGTTGAGATCGACGATGGTGTTGATACTAATTTTGGAATCGATGAGGAGACCCACTCTAGCGTCGATGCCGAGATGACTCTGGCATCGACACTAAGACCGACTCTTGCTGTTTGTTGGACCGTAACCCAGTTAGTCAATTCAAACGTGGCTTGATTAGCCAAATCAAAGATAACTCGATCTTTAAAAATTTAATCTTTATCGTCAGACATATTATTGATGCAATGATAAATTTTTCCCATATATGTAGTTATATATTTTGATGGCCGATCGGGTCAAAGAGCCCGTGAGCCAATTCCTTGACGATTGGGCTCACCATGGCCCACCTCGACTTCCGTATCGATCGCGGTCCGTCTAGGCCTCGGTGCCAGTTTCGGCATCAGCCATGGCCCATCTTGACCTCCGCGTCAGTTACGGCCCACTTTAGTCTCGGCGACGGACTCGGCCTGCCTCGACCCTCGCATCAACCACGGCCCATCTGGTCTTGGCAACGAACTCGGCCGTCTCGACCTCCGCATCAGCCGCGGCCCATCTCGGCTCTGGTGTCGGCTTCGAGGTCGGCCTTAGTCTCGGTGTCGGCGTCGGCTTCGGTGTCGGCCTTGGCATCGGTCTTGGCGACTCCTCGGTGTCGGCCTCGGCGTCGGTCTCAGCAACGACCCCGGTGTTGGTCTCGGCGTCGGCCTTCGGCGACGATCTTCCATGTCCAAGCTACGTGGCTCACTTCCCTCGAGAATGGCAGATCACGTTACCATGAACGTGCCCAGCGACGTGCGCAATGAACGTGCTTTCCCCTGGCACCGCTAATGACAGGTATGGCCCCACGTTCAGTCCCATTACCCGTCCTTTGCGGCACATTGAAGACCAGAAATTAACAACCGTTTGAAAGGGACTTGACCACAACGAACGGAGGATAAGAGGGATCCTCGAATATGTATAAAAGGCCCCCGGCCCTTAAGGTATGGGGTCAAGCTCTGTCCAATCATTCAAAAATAACCATCCATGTTCCCCAAATCACTAACTTGGGCATCGGAGGGTCCTCGCCGGAGTCACCGGTCCGGGACTTTTCTTGTAGGTTCCTGAATGGAGGAAGGGGTCTCGCCATTCCCTCAAAGGCCTGCGAGGATTTCTGCCCACCTGACGCTCATTAAAAGTGATCTTGGCGCGCCAAGTAGGGGGAAGCGTGAGTAGCAGGGCGTGTAGGGAAGAAAGTGACCAAGCTCTCACTCCCTCCTTACCCGAAGAAGAGATGGTGGTAACTCATGCTCAAGAAGCTTCCACCAGCCTGGCTGGGGAGCAGCAGGTGAGGGCCGAGCAGCCGGAGGCCCTCCCGTCAATTCATCCTTCACCACCATGCCAAGGTGATAGGGTCGCCGCCCTCGCTCAGGAGGTGCGGTCCCTTGCCGCAGTGATTCGGGAACTCCAACAACAGTCGGCGGCCGCTCAGCCTCTGCCGTCACCCCACTCCTTGGAAGAAGTTGCGGCGCAGCCCAGCCAACAATCCACATGCGGAGGACAATCCCGACGGAAGGCTCACCGCCGTCAGGACGTTCCCATCAGAAGGAGATCCCCTGACAGTCCCTCTCCCCGGCGATCCCGGGACAAGGCCCCGGGGAAGGGTATAGCCCATCGACACCGCCCGTCCCCCGTCCCCTATCTACCTCATCAGGAGAAGAGTCCACAGGTGAGAGGATTCACCTCCGCACGGAGAGGCGACTGGAGGAGCGCTACCGACACTTAGAGGAGCTCGGCCAACGACTGACCAATCAGTTGAAGGCGAAGTATGACAGTCGCCCCCCCTGACAAGGCGGATCATGGAAGAACCCGTCCCTTCCCGATTTTGCCTTCCTCAGCTGGATCCTTACGATGGCACTACCGATTCCCTAGACCACCTGGAAAGTTATAAGGTGCACATGCAGGTCCAGGGGGCATCAGACGCTCTTCTATGCATCGCTTTCCCGGCCAGACTACAAAAGGCTGCGAGGGCTTGGTATTCCCGTCTACCTCCTCGCAGTATCAGTTCATTCAGACAGCTGGAGAAAGCTTTTCTCGCCCACTTCGACGCGAGCCGACGGATCCCTCGGGTGGCAGACAGCCTCTTTGCCATCGATAGAAGAGTGGGGAGACTCTTCGGGACTTCGTCCCCGCTTCAAGGAGGCAGCGATGGAGGTTTACCATCTTGACGATTCGGTGGCCACCTTGGCCTTGAAGCGTGGGCTCCGTTCTTCCCGCTTCGTGTATTCATTAGACAAGAAGCCCCCGAGCTCATACGCAGAGTTGCTGAGTCGAGCTTAGAAATATATTCGCGCTGATAAGGCCGACTCCTCTCGGCGGGAAACTAATGAAGGCCCCAGCAAAAATCAAGTTCGATCAGAGTCTGAAGGGCTTCACATCAAGAAGCCCGAGCCGCCTCATCGGGCGGACAGTCGGCCACGGACTTTCGCCCCATAGGTGAGTGTTACACCCCTCTGTTAGCCCCGATTTCCCACATTCTTATGGAAATCGAGGGTGAGCCCTATCTCAAGCACCCCGTGCCCCTGAAGCCTGGAGTTCCTCGCAAAAAAACATGTATTGCCGTTTCCATCGAGATCACGGCCACAATACAGAAGATTGCCGACAACTAAAGAAGGCCATAGAGGAGCTCATCAAGCAAGGGAACCTTGGTCAATTTGTTCGGAGAGGAAATCCAGCGGCACCGGGCCCTTCGGTGCCACCCACTCAGCAAACCAATATTGACAACACCCCAATTGAGAAGACTGTGGCAATGATCTCCTGGGGAGCGGGGGCACCTCAAAAAGACATCGGGGGGGTGAGCGAGATAACATTGTAATTCCTTTCTCTGAAAGAGATTTGGAGGGGGTAGATAACCCAAATGATGAAAGCGTCGTTGTATCCATGACGATTGCTAAACATCCTGTAAAGAGAATATTAGTTGATAGTAGAAGCTCGGCCGATATTCTGACGTATGATGCATTTGTTTGTATGAACTTGCTTTTGGATTCTCTTCGGCCGGTGACGACGCCTCTCGTTGGCTTCATCGGAGATGTGGTGAAAGTTGAGGAAGAAATTACTCTCCCCGTCACGGTTGGAACTTCACCCCGCCAGAGCACGATCTTCACAAAGTTCCTGGTGGTGAGAGTTCCTCTGGCATATAACGCTATTCTCGGCCGGCCAGGTTTAAATCTGCTGGATGCCATTATCTCGACAAAGAGGTTGCTGGTCAGGTTCCCCACTTGTTAGGGGATTGGGGAAATGCAGGGTGAAAGAAGCCCGGTGTCCCTCTGCTACCACACGACCCCTAGCCTCCAGTCGGCAGTTCCCTCACCGACTTCTAAATTGACAGACCCAAGAGAGGCCGAGAAGAGGGGGAACCGGCGGGATGTTTGTTGACTTTTCCCTTAGGAGAGGATCCGATGAGAACCGTCCAGATCGGGGCCTCTCTCCCTAAGGAGGAAAGGAGCCGGCTCCTCGGTTTCCTCCGAGCCAATGCCGATATTTTTGCATGGACACCGACCGATATGCCAGGTATACCAGCCAAAGTAATTACTCATAAACTTAACATCAAATCAAATTGTAGGGCGGTCCGGCAAAGAAGAGAAGCTTGCCCCCGAGCGCCAGAAAGCCGTTGACGAGGAGGTCCGCAAACTGATCGCCGCCGGCCACATTCGGGAGGTCCATTATCCCGATTGGTTGGCCAACGTAGTGATGGTACGGAAAGCCAATGGAAGCTGGAGGATGTGTGTCGATTTCACTGATCTCAACAAAGCCTGCCCCAAGGACAATTTTTCGCTCCCCAGGATCGATCAGTTAGTGGATGCCACCTCCAGTCATGAGACTCTCAGCTTCATGGATGCATTCTCGGGGTACAACCAAATCAGAATGGAGCCCTCAGATGAAGAAGCCACCTCCTTCATGACCGAAAAGGGGATCTACTGCTAGAAAGTCATGCCCTTCGGGTTGAAAAATGTAGGGGCTACATATCAAAGATTGATGAATAAGGTCTTCGAAGGCCAAATCGGACGTAACATGGAAGTATATGTAGACGATATGCTAACCAAAAGCATCCAAGCTGGCGATCACCTATCTGACCTAATAGAGACCTTAGCAATCTTCGTCGGTTCCAGATGAGGCTGAATCCCCGGAAATGTGTCTTCGGAGTCGCAGCGGGCAAATTTCTAGGATTCATGGTTACGCAACGAGGAATAGAGGCAAACCCGGACAAGATCCAAGCTATCTTAGATATGAGGCCGCCGGAGAATAAAAAGGAAATTCAGCACCTAACCGGAAGGCTAGCAGCTCTGAGTCGTTTTCTATCTAGATCGGCTGAGCGGAGCCTCCCCTTCTTCAAAGCCTTGCAAAAAGTCAACACCTTCGAATGGACGGATGACTGCCAAAAGGCCTTTGAGGAGCTGAAGAATTTTCTATCGACTCCGCCGCTACTATCGAAACCAATGGAGGGAGAGAACCTTTTTTTACCTGGCCGCTTCTCAGGAGGCCGTCAGTTCTGTCCTCGTCCGGATAGACACTAAAGGATCGCAGAAGACGGTATATTACACCAGTAAAGTGCTCCATGACGCGGAGACTAGGTACACCAAAATCGAAAAAATTGTTTTTGCGCTAATAGTGTCGGCTCAACGTCTCAGGCCTTATTTCAAGCCCATTCAATCATAGTGCTGACGGACTAGCCCCTGAGGGCAATCTTATCCCGCCCTGATACCTCCGATAGGCTGGCAAAGTGGGTGCTTAAGTTGGAAGAATTTGACCTGACCTTCGAACCAAGGTCGAGTATGAAGTTTCACGTTTTGGCGGATTTCCTGGTTGAGTGCACCTGGACCAATGAGCAGACCAGGGAGGCTCCGACGAAACCCCTGGAAGCATCGACCATGGATGCGAGGAAGGATTGGATCCTTCATGTGGATGGGGCATCAAACTCCCAAGGGAGTGGTGCCGGGATCATTCTCGCCGGTCCCGACAGTGTAACGATTGAGTATGCCCTCCGTTTCCTCTTTCCCACCACGAACAATCAAGCCGAGTACAAAGCCTTGTTGGCCGGGATGAGGCTCGCCAGAGAACTTAAAGTGGAGCGTCTCAGAGCATATACCGACTCCCAACTCATCTCGGGGCAAATCGCGGGGGAGTATGAGGCTCGGGATCCTATCATGTCCCGATACTTGGACAAGGTCCAGTCGGAGTCCCTCCTCTTTGCTCGTTTCTGTGTCAGCTATGTTCCCCGGGAAGAGAATGCTCGGGCCGACGCGTTGTCCCGCTTGGCAACCTCGGCCGATGAAACCTTGGGGAGGACTTACATGGAGCATTTGCTAGTCCCGAGCATCGAGGCGGCGGAGGAGGCCCTGCCAGTTGAATAGAGGCCTTCTTGGATGGACGCCTATGTCCAATATCTCACTGATGGTGTCCTCCCCGATGACCCTTCCAAGGCCAAACTCCTCAAGTGGCGAGCCTCCAAATTCCTAATAATGGATGGACGCCTGTATCGGAGGTCCTTCTCGTATCCCCTCCTCAAGTGTGTCGGTCCCGCTGAGGCCGATTACATCCTCCGTGAAATTCATGAAGGCGCATGCGGGAACCACCTGGGGGACAGAGCCCTGGCATATAAAGCCCTTCATCAAGGCTATTATTGGCTCACCATGCGGGAAGATGCGGCCGAATTAGTGTGGAAATATGACAGTCGCCAACGTCACGCCAACATCCAGCGGCAGCCCACTTCTCACTTGAATTCCGTCTCTGCTCCATGGCCCTTCGCCCAATGGGGGATGGACATTTTGGGACCATTTCCTTCTGCCTCTGGTCAACGAAGGTTTTTGCTAGTCGCTATTGACCACTTCACCAAATGGGTGGAGGCCGAAGCTCTAGCCAAAATAACCGAAGCAAGAGTGAGAGCTTTCTTTTGGAAGTCCATAATCTGCCGTTTTGGACTTCCCAACACTCTCATCACAGACAACGACCGATAATTCGATAACACCCCCTTTAGAGAATTTTGTAGCGAATTAGGAATCAATCAGAGATTCACCTCTGTTGGACACCCACAGACCAATAGAGCGGCTAAAGTAATTAATCGTACTATTCTACAAGGGCTTCGGACATGGCTCGATGACTTTAAAGGAAGATGGGTGGAAGAACTTCCCCAAGTCCTGTGGGCCTATCATACGACCCCGAGAAATTTCACTGGCGAAACCCCATTCAGTCTGGTTTTTGGATCCGAGGCCATCATTTCAGTGGAAATCGGGGTCCCCAGCCCTCGAGTGGAAGCCTACAATGAAGAAGACAACTCGGCCCAACTGAGGGCCAATTTGGATATCATCGAGGAGATGCGCGACCGAGCACGGATCAAGATGGCCGCTTATCGACAAAGGACGACAAGGTATTACAACGCCCGCGTTAGACCCCGGACGTTCCATCCCGAGGACTTGGTCCTCCGGAAGGCTGAGATTTCGAGGCCAACGGAGGGAGAAAAATTATCACCTAATTGGGAGGGGCCCTACCGGGTTGCGGAGGCCCTTCACTGAGGAGCTTACCGACTCAAGGAACTCAGCGGGAGGCCGCTCCCACGAACTTGGAATTCCAACAACCTTCGCCGGTACTACCAGTGATGTGCTCAACTGAATGGTTGTAGTTTCGAATACTCCACTCCTTCAAATTATTTAAATAAAAATGTACTTCTTATACATCATTTCGCATTACCTCTTTGTCCTACAATCATGTCACCAAAGCCCGACTCCCACGTCGGCACCAAAGCCCGACTCCCGCATCGGCACCAAAGCCCGGCTCCCGCGTCGGCACAAAAGCTTGGCTCCCATGTCGGCACCAAAGCCCGGCTCCCGTGTCGGCACCAAAGCCCGGCTCTCGCGTCGGCACCAAAGGCCCGGCTCCCGCGTCGGCACAAAAGCTCGACTCCCGCATCGGCACAAAAGCATGGCTCCCGTGTCGGCACCAAAGCTCGGCTCTCGCGTCTGCACCAAAGCCTGGCTCCCGCGTCGGCACCAAAGCCCGGCACCCGCGTCGGCACCAAAGCCCGGCTCCCGTGTCGGCACTATAGCTTGACTCCCACGTCGGTGTCAAAGCCCAACTCTTACGTTGGCACCAATTCCAAATTCCGATGTTATACCCTGAGCCTGGTCACGATACTCTTAGATCGCCCTTCGGAGTTAAGAGGCTCCCTGGCACGGTATCGGGTCACTCCCGCAATATCTCTTTAAATGCCCATGGGGCTATTTGGCCCGTCAGCAGCCTAATGTTGGTGGTCAGGGATCAGCGCATACCCATCCCGAAACGTCCCTAACTAAGCTATAAGTGGCCTCGTTTCGACCGGGTTGGTGTGACTCTACATCGTTCCTACGGACACCAATAGATTACAGCGGGCTGGCAGCTTGGGAAGTTAAGTCCCGGTAAAAAAAAAGAGAGAAAGAAAGAATCAGCTATTCTAACACCAATGTCAAAGGATACTTCCTTTTCATCGATCGATTAAGCTTTTACAAAATGCCGACCATAGTCGGATTTGAGTACATTGTTTTAAAAGAAAAGAGAAGAGAACTGAAACTGCAGGCGGAGCTTCAGTTCTTTGCTGGAGCGACATCGGCTAGGGGGGTGGTATCATTGGCCGGAGTGGAACTCTGGTGGACATCTTCACCCTCGAGGTCTCCTTCTTTGGGTTCTAAGTCTTTAAGGCCTTCGGCACCAAAGACCTTCATTGCCTTGTCTCGGCAGCAATAAAAACCCTGAAGGTAGGCGTCGTAGCCCGCTTTGGCCACCTCCTCGATGAAGACCGGGGAATTCCGGTAGTTCTCCACGACTTTCTTCCCCGCCTCGGCCACCTCATTGGCAAAGGCTTGAGAGTTCTGTAGTTTTCCGCAGCTTTCCCCGCCACCTCAGCCACTTTCTCCATGGCGGCCCGAGCCGCTGCTTCGGCCTCGGCTATCCTCTTATCGGCGGCTTTCACTGCCTTCGAGGCCTCGGCAGTTTTGTTGTCAGCCAGGCGGGCCACTTCCTCGGTGATTTCGATCTTCTCCTCGGAAGACCTCAGCTCAAATTTCGCCGCTTAGAGCTGGGCCTTGATGTCAACCAATTCCGCCTCAGCGGCCATCAATTTCCCCTTGGCCGTAAGAGCACGCTCGAGGACCTTGCGCATATGTTGCTGCGTCGTAGTCGCCTTAGCCCGCGCTTGAGATCGGACTATTTTGAGCCTCTTAGCCTCCCCAGCCTGAGTCAGCTTGAAAGCATCTTCAGCTTTCGTAGCCCGGTCCTGGTACTCGAAAGCTTCCCGACGGTAACGATCAAGCCGACGCTCCCCGTTGGCAACAAGGGCTTGAGTGTGATTGAAGATATTTACCATCTGCACATCCAGGCTAATGTCAGCTACCCGAAGTAAACCCATGGAAAACAAATAGGATTAGAATGTAAACGGTTGCTTACCCAGAGCATGGCCGTCTGGCCATCTTTGAAGAGGATTCGGGAGTTGGTTCGCATGATCTCCTTCCAAATAGCAGGCGTAGATGCCGCCGATAATAGCTTCCCGGCGAGGTAGGGGTGGTTCATGAGAGATGGTCGCGAGGAGACCGGTCCTATCTTATCTCCATTGGGCTCAGACGTGGCGCTGCGGACCTCGTAGCCCACAACGGCCTTCTGCCTCTTGTCGACCGATGCCTCTCTGCTGGCCTGAGGCGCTTCCCTTGAGGCTGACCCAGTGGTCGGCGGATCAAGGTGTTCGGTCGGTTGGATGATATGGGCCCTCGACTCCTCGGGCAGCATGCCCGCAGTCAGATCGACTGGCTCTGGTGGTAGCAGCGGTGTGGGAGATCACCGCGGCAGCAGTGGAGTAGGAGACCGTCACGGGGGCAGTGGCGGTGATTGCATAGGGGATCGACGGGGAGGAGGTGATGGAGTAGGAAGCTTGGGGACGTTCCGGGACGCTGGCGGCGATCGGGACCGAGGCCTCTTCCTCGACCCCTCGGCCCCATCATTCGGCCCTTTCCTCTTCTTGACAGCTGCCTTGTGGAAAGCCCCAGCCGGGATGGTGATCTTCATAGCTGCATAAGAGCCGATATTAAAAAAAAAAGAGAAAGAAGGGGAAAAGAAAAAAGAGAAATGGGAGCAAAGGAAAAATGCTATCTTCGAAGAGGCCCTCACCGTCATCGGGAGCGATGCCGGCGTGTTGGAGGTTGTCCTCCGATAATAACTCTCGATATGATGGGATTTCGGTTGCCAGGAGAAGATTGAAAGCTTCTTGATCTCTCAAAACTACCGAGATGTTCTTGTTAGCCTTGGTATTGGGCGTGCCCCATTCCCTTCTTACCCCGTCCACCTCGGCGAAGAAGAATCGAGGTTTCCATCCCTTTATGGATGAAGGGAGACCTAACCTAAGGGCTCTACCCGACCGGGGGGCAAATAACCACCAGCCAGATTGAGCCCGGATGGTGTAAAGGCTGCGGAAGAGGGAAACATTACTCGGGAGGCCCTGAAGGCGAGTCAACACTAAGAAGGCACAAATGGCCCTGATTGAGTTGGGGACTAGTTGAGCCGGGACCAACTCATATCTATCGAGGAGATTGATGATGAAAGGGTGAAGAGGAAGACGAAGACCAGCCTTAAAGAATTTCTCATAAAGGGCTATCCCCCGAGGGGGAGAGGTCACCCTGTCATTGGGGCCTGGTGCGATCAGTCGCACCTCTTTGGGTATTTTATAGGCTGCCCTAAAGGTCGCAAGGTCAGCAGGAATAACAGTGGAGGCGGTCCCCTCAGGGAAACCACTGCTCGCCTTGGAAGATGGAGCTACCCTAGGAGGTGGGGTTACAGCTGCTAACGGACTCCTAACAGCCGGTTCCTTGGCCATGGCCCTATGGGTCGGAGAGATCTGGTTTGTGGAGGATCGAGAGGATGAATTAGAAGAAGATGACTGTGAAGGCATGGGGAACTAACCTGGACAAAGGAAGAAGAAGGAGTTGGAGGAGCTCTCAAGCTGGAAGAAGGAGAGACTCTGTGCAGTAGGTGAAATCGAAGCTAGGGCACATCTTCGCTTATAAAATTTTTATCGGCATCTTTAAAATTGTCCCGCCCGATGCGCCTGCCACGCGGATGCTATCCATTGAGGAGGACTCTGCGGCGATGCTCTGGGCGTGCGATAGATGAGACCCCCGACCAATCAGAATGTATCGATGCTAGTGATTTGACGACTTAATGATGATCGCCGATATTTTGGGGATCCCAGACTGCTCCCTGGCCTCGAGGCGAATCCGACGGTTAGGATGCGCAGATGATGACGCCCCATGATACGATCACCCTAAAGGAGCTGTCTTATCGAGGACAAGTGTGCGGACACCTTTCTACATGATGTGGGGATCTGCCACTTACGATTCGATGCCCCTTTCACTTAGACGGTGACACCAGCTCAGGGACGGGGGGCACATGATATGGCTGATCGGGTCAAAGAGCCCGCGAGCCAATTCCTTGATGATTGGGCTCACCACGGCCCACCTTGACTTCCGTGTCGGTCACGGCCCGTCTAGGCCTTGGTGCCGGTTTCGGCATCAGCCATGGCCCATCTTGACCTCCGCGTCGACTACGGCCCACTTTAGTCTCGGTGACGGACTCGGCCCGCCTCGACCCTCGCGTCGGCCACGGCCCACCTTGGTCTCGGCGATGGACTCGGCCTGTCTCGACCTCCGTGTCGACCGCGGCCCATCTCAGCTCTGGTGTCGGCTTCGAGGTCGGCCTTGGTCTAGATTTCGGCATCGGCTTCGGTGTCGGCCTCAGCATCGGTCTTGGCGACTACCTCGGTGTCGGCCTCGGCGTCGGTCTCGGCAACAACCTCGGTGTCGGTCTCGGCGTCGGCCTTCGGCGATGGTCTTCCACGTCCAAGCTACGTTGCTCACTTCCCTCGAGAATGGTGGATCATGTTACTGCGAATGTGCCCGGCGATGTGCGCAATGAATGTGCTTTCCCCTGGTGCCGCTAACGATGGGTATGGCCCCACGTTCAGTCCCATTACCCATCCTTTGCGGCACGTTGAAGACCAGAAATTAACAATCGTTTGAAAGGGACTTGACCACGATGAACAGAGGGTAAGAGGGATCCTCGAACAGGTATAAAAGGCCTTCGGCCCTTAAGGCAGGGGGTCAAGCTCTATCCAATCATTCAAAAATAACCATCCATGTTTTCCAAATCACTAACTTGCGTCGGAGGGTCCCCGTCGGAGTCACCGATTCGGGACTTTTCTTGCATGTTCCTGAACGGAGGAAGGGGTATCGCCATTCCCTCAAAGGCCCGCGAGGATTTCTACCCACTTGACGCTCATTAAAAGTGATCTGGCGGCATCATATTTAATTTTGAAAAGTAAGCCAAATAATATACAGTAATTAATCTATAGAGTCTATTTGGATGATACATACCATTAAACAAGGGGTTGATCTCTCGAAATTGAGGTAGAACTGAGGAGATCCAGTCCCAAGATCACGGCCATCTGTTAATTGAACGACCACGACCTTTTCACTAATTTATATAATAATTTTTTTTTTTGTCATATTGATAATTTTTTTTAGTATTAGGGTGGACTAATGCTAAAAATTATACTATAGAGCAGTTTTTGTATTAAATAATGCCATTGTTATTCATAGTTTTCCATTATAATTACGAAAGACATAATTATACCACTGTTGATTATTTTAGAAAAATTCTAGCGAAAAGATGGAGTGGTTTAGTAATGATGATTGCTTTTCTCGTGAGTATTGATATATTAAGTGGCAGTACAATCTCTTAAATAATAGTCTATTAGCCTATATTAACCATTTGAAAGGTAAAAGGGTTATAAAAAAAAAAAAAAAAAACTTAAGAAGGCACGGGGGATCAACGGCGCACTGATCTTGCACGAATCAAGATGGACATCAAAGAGAGCATCGAGCGGCGGACGCAGAAAGCACCCGCATAGATATTTTCTCGGGGGACTCCTGCGGGATGATTTCCCCCTCCCGCTGCCTCCGCTTCATCGCTGCGTCCCGAGGCCGCTGCGAGGCCCGACCAAATCTGTGACCGATTTTTGCTGCACGGCGGCGAGAAGAGGAGGGAGAATGTCTGTCCCTCTCTTCCACCTCGCTCCTGATCTCATCGTCTCCAAGCTATGCTTTGGTCTCTTTCTCTAACACTGGCCATCCTCTTTGATTTTAGCTTCTAACGAGTAACTTCGTTCTTTTAGGAACCATGACGTTTGGGGAGCAGAACTCGCTACCGCAGTCCTTTCGCCTTCTCGATGAGGCCTTCGAAGCCGGCGTCAACTTTTTTGACAGCGCTGAGATGTAGAACCCCCCCTCTTTCTCTCTCTCTCTCACTCACTCACTCACACGCACACACAAACATGTTTCCTGCTCTTGGTTTGTTGTTTTAATTCCAATCACCTTGTATGCTTTCAATTGCTTCTATGTGAGAAAAAAATGGAATTTTTTTTATGTCAATGGAAAGGTATCCGGTGCCTCAGCGAAGAGATACGCAGGGGAGGAGTGAGAAGTACCTTGGTCGTTGGATTAGAGAGCGGAAGATACCGCGCGACCGTGTCGTTGTGGCTACCAAGGTCCTTTCATGTTTGCCTTTATGTTACTGGTTTTTTTTTTTTCCTGTTGTTTTGGCAGGTGGATTGAATGGAGGTGATTCATGTGAATGTTTATATTAGTTGCTACTGGTTTTTCCAATTGATTTGCTTGGAATTATTAAGAAAGGAAACAAAATGAAAATTTGGAATTGATGAACAAGAGAAAAACGCATGCTGTCATGGACATCCATGCCATTCTTCATCTGTTCAAGCCCAATTTGGATACTAGAAGAGAGAGAGAGAGAGAGAGAGAGAGAGAGAGAGAGAGAGAGAGTTTTGCAGCTGAACTGGCATACCTTGTAATGACACTACACTGTTGGCTGTTAGGTGAGAATGAGGAGGGGAAAAGAGAATTTTTGATTAGATGGACAAATATGACCTTGTGATTCCCCTTATTCCAAGGCCACTGGTTGCAAATTTTCTGTACAAGGATTGGTTTTCAGAAGGTTTAAGAGGAAAAAGTTCAAGTTTCTGCTCTTTCTGGAGGTATACTTAAAATGGTCAATGTAATCGAGCTTACTAACATGCTTACTACTATAATGAATTTGAGAGGACCTAATTCTGGTGCTTGGTATTGCATATTTCTTTCAATTATTTGTAAAGATAGAGAAGGTACAGATTGGTGGCTATCCATCAACATTCTTGTGTTAGCCATGCTGTATTAGATGTCAGTTGTTTGTAATTTGGCAGATAGGTTCTTAGCTTAGCCACATTTATTGACAGCCATCATTCTGCGTACTTGTTGCAAGCTAACCTTAACTATGTGTGCCATCAACATTTTGAGCAGGCTACAGGACTTACTTTCAACCTTCTCTTTTCCACAGGAATTGACAGTCTTGGAACCAATAGCCAATGCGCTCTGAGTTGGCAATAACTCTTACAACATGACTTCTGCACTTTTAGATAAAGTTCCAATTTGTCACCCAGAGAGAGAGGGAGAGAGAGGGTTCCAGTTATCTAACTCAGAAAGTTGTGCCAGTTTCAATACTGGTCTGCAAGCTATGCAACTACATATGAGGTGTCAGAGGGCACAAGAATTTGTGCAGACCAATGCATATGTAGATGCCCATATTGTTGATCGATGGCAGATGACTATAATCAGCCATAGTTGGTTTCAGGATATAATAGATAAAAATTATCTTGATATGCACACGATATTTCTAAATCTAAAAATTTAGATAGAAATATACCATAAGAAATATTATATAACAATACAGAGAAATAATAATTCTCCAATTTTGCGATATAAATCCTATTTTTTTTGACACTGGATGCATTTTACATATGCCTTCTCATTGGATGTTTTTTCATAAAAAAGAAGCACTGCCTGCTTTTTTTTAGCCTTTGGTTCTTGTTTCTATGTTGTTTTGCTTCTTTGCTACAATCAGCACCATAACATGTGTTCGGAGTATTATATATTTTCTACTTTTGAGACTTCATCTTTTTTCTTTTTACGTATGTTTGAGATAGTTAATAGGTTCTACAGAAAAGAATATGTTGATGCAGATATGTTTTAATGCTAGGAATTCCAGATTTGAAAATAAGCATGTAAGAGAAACCTTAATCTAACATGGATAAACTGATGGTCACCATGTGAAGTAGCTTGGCCACGAGTAGCATAGGATAGAAATGACCCCAGTAGGGAAAAGCTGGCCTCAAATAGATGAGGTTTGTTTTTTTTTTTGTGTTTATGTTTTATGGATTAATTTCCTTCCTGAACTCTTGCATAGTAAAATATTTAAGCTTTAACGTTTTATCATGCCTTCAATCGCTAGAAACTTTTTTATATACTGATTCATATTTCTTTTAAGATCACCTTCGTAGTAATAATAGTTTCTGAAATATTGTTCCCATCTGGGATTAATTTGTATGTGTTTGTGTTTTTTATTGACTTGATTTATTTAAAATCATGAGTATCTAGGGTTATGTATTTTTTATAAGTTCAATATGAGTTTGTCACTTGGAGATTATCATGTATAACTTATTCAAAGGCATTGGCTGTTGACATGACATGGCCATCTCCTTTCCCCAACATTTGTTGTACTGTGTCATCATGAACATGGACCCATCCAGCTTAATAAAGAATAAAGGAATATCATACAGGATTGCAAGAATATGACAAACATTAGGCAAAATGAAAAATAAGTAGGATTTGCTTTGATAATGTGCTACTATAGATACAAAAGACATATTGCGCAACTATGGATGCAAGGAACATATTTCTTGATTACTTTTATGGATGCCCCCAAAAGATCTTGTGCTCTGGTTTAATTATGGGTTTTTTCCTCCATTTTAGTCCATTATTTAGGATGCTACTTAAGAAAATTGTACATTCAAAATGCAATATGTATACAACATATGCTATTACCTTTTAATATCCCTTGCAGTTTTCTTGCATATTTTTTTACTAGATGCAAAATTTATTAAAGTAGCTATACTACTCTACCCACAGGTTGCTGGACCATCTGGCCAGATGACTTGGATTAGAGAGGGACCTAAATCTTTGGATGCTAATAACATTTTAGAGGCTATCGATAACAGGTTCAAAATTTATCATAGATGCAACTCTGTTTATTAAAGTGTATATTTTAATCACTAAATTAGTTTTGCTAGTTTTATATTTTAGAACCTTCTATAGTCACAAAAGGTATATTAGGGGTTGAAGTTATATGCAATAACAACAATAGAGAAGCCTTAATCCCAAACTAGTTGGAATCGACTTTATGAATCTTTTTTCTCCATTCTACTAAGTTAGGGCCATAATTTTGTAAAATGCATAGATATTAAGTTCTTTGTTACTTCCTCTATACGATTTTCAATCTACATTTGCCTCTCTTTTCTTCTGCATGTATTAAATCACTTCTCTGTATCAATGCATCCCTAAACTTATATTGTACATGTCCAAATCATCTAAGTTCTCTTCTCTCAATTGTCCTCAGTTAAAGCTCCTCCATCATTTTACAAATGACTTTATATCTTATTTTATTTTATTTTGGTATTGCCCTATAACTATAACCATCGCAATATTCTCATTAAGGCGATACTCATCTTGTATGCATGTTATTTTCTATCCGCTCAACATTTTGTACCATAAAGCTCAAGTTGTCTTAGCCATCTTATAAATCACGCTCATCTGTGATTGGAAGCATATTGCTTTCTATTTATCTGCAAATGCCAATCATATGGCTAGGAGTGGAAGAGTAGGTTACTCTATTATAGTGATATGATTAGTTGGATCAGTGCATGCATTTGCACACATGCGTATATGTGTAATATTTGGTCACCAGACCGTTGGAAAGGTGTATTTTAACTTGCTATTAACAATACTTGGATATTTATTAGGTCTTTTTTTTGTTTTAAATTGAGAAGGCCTAAAAAACCCTCTTCCACAAAGTGATCCTTCCACTAACCCTTTTTATGAGTAGAGGAATTGAAATAACTATCAGCTTGGGAGATTGCATTCTTATAAGGGTTTCTAATGGGCAAGCCTGGTCAAGCTACCCAAGGCCAAGTTTGATTCTTATTGGCCATCGTACTTGGAATCAGCACAAGCCAATCCAGGAGTTATTTTAAATACCCAAGCCCATAATAAACCAACTCATGTTTTTGTGAGTTTGTGTATGGATGCATGCATGTGTGCGCTATGTAAATCTTATACTTATGTACATTAGTTATGTTTATAGATTGGTTATGGCCCTAGACAAGAGAGGGTGGCACATATTGACCTCTATAGTCCAGATTAATTTTGAGCCTGACAGATTGGACCTAGCCAGACTTTACCTGAATGAGGGCCTCAGTACTGTGATTTAGTGGATATTTCCAACCATATTACAGAGCCTACTGTAGGCATCTGACCACAATATTTGATTTGTTAGTGACCTTCATTTTAACACATGCATTTATGTGGCGATATGTGATGATTGTCTTGGAGACGTAATGGTTAAACAGATTGCCATTCATCTGGGCATCTATGTATATCCAAGTAGAATTAGAACTGATTTTGTAAGTTGTACTTGATGTCAATATTGACTATAACAATAATATTGATTTAGCTGTGTTTGACAGTGACTGGACTTCTTAATTAGCACTTTATGATTTTATAGCAAAGTTTTCATCTACCTCTTGGTCATATAATAGAATATGACAAGTTGGTTTAAACTATAAAACAATTTGCTAATTACTATGTTATCCTTCAAGTTCAAGCTAAACTCATATACATATTATAGATATCTTAACTTGCAAGCCTTATCCCTTGTATATGGTTTTACGAAGTTGAATGAGGTGCAGTCAAATTAATGTGGAGAACAGTTTAAGACCATTTCTCTACCTGAAGTTGGCCCTTTTTGAAGTGGTGGCAAGGTTCTTGTTGAAATAACAAAATGATGCAAGAACCGCCTATCAAATTTGAAATACCAGACAATGCAAATGTAGTTTAAGCTCATGCAATCATAGAGCAACTATTGAGGATTGTATTGGATAAAGAAAGATTCAAGACAAAGAGAGAAGATTCTCTTGGATAAGAATTGAAGTTTATCAATGCAGCACGTATGGTAAACTGAGAGCCTTATTAAGACGTGATCCAAAAACACATATGGATACACAGATGCACGTCTTAGCATCATTTTGTCTAAGATTCCAGGATCTTCCTCTTTTTGGCATCTGTATTCATGTTGCCATTGGAGCCCAATATCTCTGTCAATTGTCAATATATGATAAGCCTGAGGGTCTCTTAAAGATGATACAAGGAGATAAGAGTAGATGCTCTTTAGTGGAGAATTTCGTCTTGGTGATGGCATTAATTATTAATAATATGTGAAAGCACTTCTACTCTCTGCCAGGTTGATTGTTGACATCCCCATTAACAATTATAGAAGTACTAGCTGTTAGTGACACTAGTTTCACCTTCCTATACCATCAGTCAGACATGATTATTTATGTATGGTGGCTTTCGAAATTGACATTAATGGTCTAATAATTAACCTCTCATTTTATGCTGTGTTGGATGTCAAAATTATGCTTTCTGTTATTGATCTAGTTGATCTCATGGCTACAGAATACTGGGTGTCAGTTAGGTCATCTGTGCAACATGTAAGTTAAACCCCATGCTTATTATTTGGAATGAGAGAGTTTAGTTCCACCTGCGAATCTTAGGGCCATTTCATAAAGCGTCAACTTTGAGTGATATCCTGGTCCCGGTTAAACTGTTTTTTGGCAATATTATGGTAAATACTAAATAAGTATGTTTTAATAATCACCATGATGACTTATCTGTAAAAGTCTGCATAGGCACTGTTGGTATCTATTTTTTTCTGGCCATGTTTTATGTCCATTTTTGGTGATAATATTTCAACAATCCTAATTGATGTAATGTTTTTCTAGGAGCCTTCCTTAAGCATCAATAAGTCAAGATTTTTGCATTTATAAATGACTGATGCTGTAGTCTTATCTCTTATGTGCCTGCAGTCATATTTCCGACACGAGTGGCTAATATTGACAAGGTCTGGACCAAGGTCCAGTAGTGGTTATTATATTCCAGGCATATATCTAATAAGAAAATTTTCGTTATTCAATGTTAGCAGTACAACTTTTGGTCATGATAGTTTGCATGATATGATGATGTAGTTGGAATCTTATTTCATTTGTATGTCAGTGTTATTTGTTGATATATCCTACGAAATTGAGATTCTCTAGCAACAAGCAAAAAAATCATTGTCAAAACTTGTTCACAATGTTGTTAGTAGTTCCTTTCCCATCTGCCTTTCTCTTTGTATGGTGAAGCCTATATACTGGAATTGAAATTGAACATCTCTGAATCATCAAGACTAAATTTTTTATAAGAATACAATCTGCACATGGTGTTTTGGTTTTACACTTTCTCCTTATTTCTTTTATAGATTCACATGATCATTTCAATTTCTACTTTAGTTAGCATTAAGGTCCTGTTTGGCCGAGCTTTTGGATGACCTAAAAGTTCCTTTAGAGACCTAAAAACACTTTTGGTATTTGGTGAAATTTTTTAAAATGCTTTTTAGTTCTACCAAATGCTATTAAAAGCCTTACTTGGAAAAGCTCCAATTTGGAACTTTTCCTAAAAATTCTACTTGCCAAATGTTAAAAAGCTTGTTTCATTAGACTTGAAGGTCACAGTTTCAAACTAGAAGAAAAACAATATTTAATATCATAATATAATAATGATATAATATGACTATAACAATATAATATAATGTAATATAATCTATTATATTCAAATATTATTATAATATTATTATAAATAAAATATAATTGTTATAATTGTATGAAAATATTGTTATAATTATAATATATTATGTAGTGTAATATATCATAATATAATGATGATATAATATGGCTATACAACTAGTTTATTAATTCCAACCATTTAACAAGCCTTGACCCAAATACTTATTATTGGCCATTATAAATCAATACAAAGCTGCATCAAGTTTTCTGAATTTTAAAAGATATAAAATTTAATACTTTTTTTGTGACTGGATCTCCACTTGACATGTATCCTTGGATTAATGCTAGATCATTGATTAAGGAAACTATGGGCAAAAGAGGGGCTTAGCATGAAACCTGGAAAGCTGGTAGGTGGCAGGGAGATCGCTCATTGATTGCACTGCCTTATCTTAGTTGACCAAAAATGCAACCCTTCCAAGGTTCCCTATTTCTGTCATGAGTCTAGGCAAGGAGGGAAGGGGAATAGCTCGATTTGCTTTTTGGGAACAGTCATCTCTAAAGCAAAGTTATGAAATATAGTGCAAAATTGAAGCACAAAGCACCAAAATAACAAGCTTTCTCTTTAACAAATTGACCCCAAAAAAAGAAAAAAACTAAATGATAGGTAGTTCACTTCTAAGAAACATGAGATATGGAAGAAAAATATAGTGCAGGCCTACTGCAACTGGATGCTATTGAATAGATTGAGTCCAAGTCCATGCTATTGAAATTAAATAAATAGTTGCTAGATCAGAATGAAATGAATTAATTTCTGGCTTGTTGTCTGATTGTTTGGATGTCGTTGAATATTTCATTCCACAGTTTTAGTAGTTTATTTATACTGTTCCCAATATAACTGTTGTGTATAGAAATTGTTTATATATTGACAAAAAGTGTGTCTGGAGAAAAGATCTGTTGTCTGAGAGATTAATTTCTGTAAAGTACTCAAGGTCTAACCCCTAAGTTTTTGTTTTCGTCTCCTTTGACTTGATGCAGTTTGTTGAGAATGAGCACAGATTACATCGACCTTTATCAGATACATTGGCCTGATCGGTCTGTATGCATATATTCTTTTTCCTCTAGGAAAATCTGTTGAGTTGCTGACTAAGATGAATAAAATTGTTGCAAATAATCACTTAACTTCTTTCTGTTATCTTCTTTTTGAGGTTTCTACTGCTTTTGCAGTTATGTTCCAATGTTTGGAGAAACTGAATATGATCCAAGTCAACAGTATGCATCTGTGGCTATAGAGGAACAGCTTGGTGCTCTTCAAAAAGCCGTCGATGCTGGTAAGGTAGCAATCGTTGTTGGACATTGTTTGCCAAATTATTTTAAGAGTGCATGTGGTTTTATTTGGCAAGAAATCCTTCTTGTAGATCAGATATATTGGTCTTAGTAATGAAACACCATATGGGGTGATGAAATTCCTTCAACTTGCTGGGAACATTCAGCTCGAAAATAAGTTAGTATCTCTGCAGGTATTATATCATTCTTGTTGTAGCAATGGATTACTTCCCGTTATTTTATGATACCAATTGCCAACTTTTTTGGCAGAATGCTTACAACTTACTTTGCCGAAATTTTGATACTGCATTAGCTGAATGCTGCCACCATGAGAGGTAATCTGTTGTTAGATCCACCTATTTACAATATCGCCATCGAGCCTGGAAATTCAGATTATGTTTTCTTTGAAATTCATAAGCCTGTGTAATCTTGTCTTTTCATTTTAACATAGTGAACAAGATAGATATCTTGCAAGTTGATTTGGGCAATAATTTTATCTCATTTTCTCTTGATGATCGTAAGATAATTTGAGGTTAATTTTAAGCCTTTTGGGCATATAATGGACTTGGACTGTGGAGAATGATGCACATTACATTAAGACATTATATGTTTAGCTAATCTAACTGTTCAAGGGGGCTTTTATAAGAATCTTTTTTGGGTTCCATTACCCTTGCAAAGTTAAATGCTTTTCATCTAAAAATATAAATAAAACATTACATCTATAGTGAGGAGGAAACCAGGTTTCATAATTAGACATCCCATTGTAATCACTTACTTTTGAAATCATTAGTTAGCACTAGCATTTGCATGTGCATTACATGTGGCCAGTCTTTGGGAAGAAGTGGAATTTAGAAAATATGATAAAAGTTGAGGCTGCTCAAAAGTCGAGTTATGCTTCTGAGTATTCATAATGGGACAGCTTACAACAGACATATGGCACAATTTTTGTCAACATTGTGACTTTAGAGGCCATTATTTGAGCACATAGAAGAGATGGAAGAAAAAAGTTCATGGTGTGATATTTCTATCCATTAAATGGGGCATCCAATCAACTCCCCACACAAATAAGGAGCAAAGTTGGTTGGAATCTAGGTGGCCTGACATGCACCTGATCTGAACCTTATTTAGAGATGGCAATTTCATTCGACCCATTGGGGATTACTCGTACCCACCCCGACGGGTACGGGGTCAAAGGTAATTGACCGGGGAACAGCGGGGATCCCTGTTCTCCGTTTTTTTTTTTGGTATGGGGGGGATGGGTTTAGCTATCCCCGTCCCCATACCCTCGCCCCGTTTATTTATTATTTTTTATTTTTTTAATCCTTCAGCCATCCTAGTGCACTTCCACATGCAACCTTCCCTGCATGGAGCGTGTCGGCACAGGGGAAGGATGGCTCTCTGCTCCTTCCACCTGGGGAAACGAGTAAATCGCCGAAGTGTTCTGACAAATCATAGCCCCGTGTGCCGCACGCCTTCTCTCACAAAAAGAAACCCAGCCTCCCGACTTTAACCAGAGCATCGATTGCAGTAGAGGGCGATGCCAAACCCATGAAGGGTTCAAGGTAGCAGAAGGCGACGAGGCTACCGTGGGCTAAGACGATCATGGACGTGTGAAGCAAACAATGTCCGAATCTTCTCTCCAACCATTCAACCATTTATTTTCTCATGCAGAAAATGGTTATCTTTTGCCATTTCATTTCACTTGAGCCTCTCGTGTGTATTGCTGGGTTTTGTACGTAGAAAACACTTTGTGGCTTGGTCCGTGGCTCACTTGGATTTAGGATTGGCAATGGGGAGGGTCGGGGATGGGGATGACCCCCTCTTTCCCCATACCCATTTATTAACCTCATCCCCCCGTCCCCGTCCCTGACGGGTATGAAATTCAATCCCCATCCTCGTACCCGCTGGGAATGGGGATCCCTATCCCCGCCTCATACCCATCCAAATGAAAATTAAAAAAGTCATATTTTATGGTGACAATCTATACAAGGGCATGACAAAATTTATAACAAAAAACAGGCTTTAATAAGAAGTTGATAGGATTAGATTATATAAGCAAAGTCCAATTGTGTAGATGCTTTTCATCAACTAAAAATACTAAGTTCAAGGCTCAAGCATTCAGTTATTACAAATGCATTATTACACATGCATACTTGTAGAAAAGCCTTCTTGTAACTTTATCTAAATACTCCCATGCGAAGCCATGATTTCAAGAAAGTAGAATCATACATATACATGGGTAACACAACATGGTTACATGGAAAGCATTAATAACACAAACCTAAGAATTGTAACCCAATGAAATAATAAGCTAAACTGCTATGAAAGAGCAACTCTTATGGCTCTACTTTCCTCAGCTAAATTGAGTCTGCTTCAATTATATATGACTTCCTCTATCTTAAGGTAGCTATTCATTTTTTTGTTTGGGTTAAAAAGAAAAGTTTAGGTAGTGTTTGGTTCTTAAAAAGCTATTTCTGGATAAGTGTACAGGATAGCATTTATCCAGGGGATAGCTCATGGGATCTCCTTTTTTAAATAACAACTTTGCCATCAAGGGATAGCTCTAGTTATTCCTGGAGTTCCTAAGGAATAAGTCCAGGGGATAACCCATGGTTAAACTTTTTCCGAGTTATCCCATGTAGTTATAGCTTTTGGGGATAAGAAGGGATATCCAGGGGATATCTCCCTTATCTCTTATTTCAAACACAACCTTAGGGTAGGGCTGTCCCAGCCCCGGTAAGCTTTTATTCACTAAAATTATGTATAGTCTAGGAGAGCATTCGACCTCCAATAAACTTCAAATTAGCACGATAGAAATTCCAAATGATTCAATATTACAAAACCAATTGGATGAGTATCCCCATCAACCAATGCTCTAAAATATAAACACTGAAGGTAGCAATTTTTCCATAGAAATTTAAAGAAAAATAATAAGAATGACCTAGTAGAATCGACCACTTGAAGGCATAACCATCGAGTTCCATCTTTTACTTTATCAATTCTTGATCTTGAGTTTGGGAACCTTGACTTTGAAAAAAAAAAAAAACATTTAAGAATATTTAAAATATTGTGTCCTGATTCCAGTTAAATTTAGAAAAAGACCTATCTCATCAGTGTTAATATCCTCATTCAACACGCAATCTGTTATTTCTCCCATAACTCTAATCATACCACCTGTACGAGAATAAAAACTAATAAATAAATCTTAATAAATACATATAAAATAAAAATGACGAATAAGTTGTATACATACTCCTTTTTTTCAGCAGCCCATAACCAATTTTGAGTACACATAATAGTTTCCACAGTGTCTGATGTAGTTTACTGCGATGAGGACTTATAATTCTTCCATTGGTACTAAATGCAGACTTAGAAGCTATTGTAGACAGGAATAGCAAATATATCTCGAGCAATGACTTGCAATGTAGGGAATTTCATTCCATGCACCTTCCACAATTTAAGACATCAAAATTTGGATTAAATGATACTTCATCGTCTTCTAAGTAGAAGTCCAACTCTGATTTAGAAGATTCGATCTTTTGTTTTTTCTTTTGCCTCAAATACAACTTAAAAGTAACTGTGTTACTACTGCCAGAAGTCAATGAATCTATATGGAATGCACAGTATCTCTTAAGCTTGATTTTTGTGGTTGGCATTCATTTACAATCAAGACAAGAACGTCGAATCTTACCCACATGGACAATACTCTCTAAACAAAAAGACTATCAAAATAAAATTCGACCAAAGACATCTTGTATCTAGGATCCAAACAATAGCAACTCCCATGACAACATGAATTACATTCCAATATTTATCAAATTTCTCCAACATGTTTTCTGCCATAGACTATATCACTTCACTTGGAGAGGACTTCAACTCTATCAATGCAAGTTTGATTTCACAAATTTTTGGAAAAAATAAGTTTGTAGTATGGTACTTTGTTTCAGAAAATATTGATGTGATTTCATTGAACAATTGTAACTTCTCACAAACTTCTCTTGCAAATCTCCATTCCTCTTCACTAGGGCAATCAAAATAATGCGGTTCTTTGATTCTTTTCAATCGACAAAACACTTCTTTATAAAAATTGCCGTTTGTAGCATTAAAAAGGTCGAATTCCACCTAGTTGGACAATCAAGGCTCAAGCATTTAGTGATACTTTCATTTGCTTCGCTATTTCTTCAATCTCTCTTTTCTTTTGGTGTAGCAATCCAATGGCAAATACTATCCTGAATTTTTTCAATCCCAACTTTAATTACATCCAAAGCTTCTTTAACAATCAAATTCAAAATATGAGCAGCACAACGCATATGCAAAAAATTACCATAACAGATCATCTTCATCCAATTTAGATCTTATTAACTAGATCATGACATTATTTGCAGTGCATTATCCAAAGTAATAGTAGACACTTTGTGGTCCAAATTTCATCTTAAAAGGCAATCCATTATCACTTCAGACAAAACTAACTTGTGTGTGGACAAGGCATATAAACAAACCTAGATAAATTAAATTTTAGTTATTAAAATATAATCACTAACCTTATGACTATAAAATAAATACAATAAAATAATGTCATTTAAAACATAGCTTAAAACTCGACTTTGAAGAACCTAAGAATCATCAATAAAGTGAGCTGTTATGACCATAAATCCTCTTTTGATTGCTAGACGTCCACATGTCTGAAGTGATAGCCACTTTGCTGTTATTGTTGGAGATCAATCTTTCTGCCTTCTCTCTCAATATCATATATTTTAGAATATCGCTCTTCACGGTATTCCTAGAAGGCATTATGAACACTGGTTGTAAAGCCAGTGCAAACCTTCTAAAACCGATATGTTCCACAATAGAGAGAGGGTACCCATGAAGAATAATAGCCTTAGCAAATTCTTATCCCTTTGTTGCCCGATTGAAAATTAGGAACATTGTGTTGCTGTGAAGGAACTTTTCTTCGTCGAAATATAAAAGAGTTTGAATGATCCTTCAGATGCGTCGTCCCATTTTTTGAACCAGCAACTAATAATTTACCACAATAATTGCATTTTGCCTTCTGTGCTCTGTTGACTTCATGCTGTGTAAAATGGTTTCATACCTCACTTTGGTTCTAGTTTTCTTTCTGACAATATTTGTTCCTGGTGAAGTTTAGGTCTCATTTGTTTAATTCATGTTTCTTCAGTCTCAATATGAGTCTCTTCAATTATATCCATTTGTCTCTTCAATTCAAATCAGCTGCTTGATAGATGCAATGGGTGTACTTTTCTAGTTGGTGGTTGTTTGGCCTCACTAATCTTGCATTTAGTTGGTCAAGAAATTATAAGAACTGCGATGAAGTAATGGTAATAAACATTGGTTTCAAGTATTTGCATTGGAGATTTAGTTGGTCAGAAACTTTATCCCAACCCAATAAAAAATGCGTAAGAAAGGAAGTGGAGATTTGCATTGGAAATAGTAAGTATTTGAGCTAAATCAAAAAAAAAAAGAAGCCAAAGATGGTGCACATGCATTGGAATAAAAAAGTAGTTAGCGCATGACACATTCAAAAGGACTATTTGCAACATTAGCTACATGAATTGTGGGTGAGAAAAGAAATAATATGTTGAAAAAATAAATTATTTACCTTGAATAATGTATCTAGAAATTTTAACAGAATATTTGCTCATCTTATTATTTGGATTGTGTTCTAGTTTAATCGAATGTTGACTTTATAATGACCTGCTTGATAATTAGAAATACATGACTAGCGCTATAAATATATATAAGTTATAACTCAACATACTGATCTCAATCAAACTTTTTAATTGGTAAAGACAACAGAAGGAAGACAGTAGTATGCCCAGACTGTGTTTTTCTCAACTGTCAATGTCCACTATCAGTTGCGAACTGCTACGTAAATTTCTCTTTTCCCATACGACCCAAAAGAAATTTGTTTTTTCGTATTATGGAAGTTGATAAACAAGCATAAAATTTTTTTCTTATTAAGTCAAGATTAAACTGGGCTGGGAGCCACTTCTACATCAACGCATGACAAAAGATCGGAAGCCACTGCGGACATCAACACAAGCATTATGTACGAAAATGTCATGTTTTGTATCTAAGTTGGCTATAGCGGCAGCTCGGCAAAGAATAGCTCCTTTTGCCCCACACCGGGTGAGGAGATCTGAAGCGATTTGCAAGCAATCTACAGCAGAGCCAAGAGCTGTAGTCCTAGCCACCCAATCCAAGTGAGCCATAGACCAAGCCACAGAGAGTTTTCTGCATACAAAACCCAGCAATACACACGGAGAGGCTCAAGTGAAATGAAATGGCAAAAGATAACCATTTTCTGCGTGAGAAAATAAACGGTTGAATGGTTGGAGGAGAGAAGATTCAGACCTGTTCGCTTCACATGTCCATGATCGTCTTAGCCCACGGTAGCCTCGTCGCCTTCTGCTACCTTGAACCCTTCATGGGTTTGGTATCGCCCTGCCCCTTTGCTTCGATCGATGCTTTGGTTAAAGTCGGGAGGCTGGGTTTCTTTTTGTGGGAGAAGAAGGCGTGCGACATAGGGGGCTATGATTTTAGTCAGAACACTTCGGCGATTTACTCGTTTCCCCATGTGGAAGGAGCAGAGAGCCATCCTTCCGTTGTGCCAACATGCTCTATGCAAAGAAGGTTGCGTGTGGAAGTGCACGGGATGGCTGAAGGATTAAAAAATTTAAAATAATAATAAATAAATGGGGCGGGGATGGAGATAGCTAAACCCATCCCCGTTCCTCACCCCATTCCTCGGTCAATTACCTTTGACCCCGTACCCATTGGGGTGGGTACGGGTAATCCCCGACGGGTATGGGTGAAATTGCCATCTCTACTTGGATTGGGTGGCTGGGACTACAGTTTTCTTGGCTCTGCTGTAGATTGCTTGCAAAAAACAAATTTCTTTTGGGTCATATGGGAAAAGAGAAATTTACGTAGCAGTTCGCAACTGATTGTGGACATTGACAGTTGAGAAAAACCCAGTCTGGGCGTACTACTTTGTCTTCCTTTTATTATCTTTACCAATTGAAAAAGTTTGATTGGGATTAGTATGTTGAGTTATAACTTATATATATTTATAGCGCTAGTCAGGTATTTCTAATTATCAAGCAGGTCATTTATAAAGTCAACATTTGATTAAATTAGAACACAATCCAAATAACAAGATGAGCAAATATTTTGTTAAAATTTCTAGATACATTATTCAAGGTAAATAATTTATTTTTTCAGAATATTATTTCTTTTTTCACCCATAATTCATGTAGCTGATGTTGCAAATGATCCTTTTGAATGTGTCATGCGCTAACTACTTTTTTATTCCAATGCATATGTACCAACTTTCGCTTCATTTTTTCTGATTTAGCTTAAATACTTGAAACTATTTCCAATGCAGATCTCCACTTTCTTACGCATTTTTATTGGGTTGGGATAAAGTTTCTGACCGACTAAATCTCCAATGCAAATACTTGAAACCAATGTTTATTACCTTTACTTCATCGCAGTTCTCATAATTTCTTGACCAACTAAATGCGGGATTAGTGAGGCCAAACAAACCAACTAGAAAAGTACACCCATTGCATCTATCAAGCAGCTGATTTGAATTGAAGAGACAAATGGATACAATTGAAGAGACTCATATTGAGACTGAAGAAATGGTGAATCAAACAAATGAGACCCCAACTTCACAAGGAACATATTGTGTTAGGAAAGAAAACTAGAACCAAAAGTGAGGTATGAAACAATTTTACACAGCATAAAGTCAATGGAGCGAAGAAGGAAAAATGCAATTATTGTGGTAAATTATTAGTTGCTGGTTCAAAAAATGGGACGACGGATTTGAAGGATCATTCAAACTCTAGTATATTTCGACGAAGAAAGAAAAGATCCTTCATAACAACACATTGTTCCTAATTTTAATCTGACAACAAAGGGACAATATCTAAATACTCGTTTGATCAGGAGTGTGGGAGACAAGAACTTGCTAAGGCTATTATTCTTCATGGGTACCCTCTCTCTATTGTGGAACATATCGGTTTTAGAAAGTTTGCACTGGCTTTACAATCAGTGTTCATAATGCCTTCTAGGAATACTATGAAGAGCGATATTCTAAAAATATATGATATTGAGAGAGAAAAGGCAGAAAGATTAATCTCCAACAATAACAGCAAAGTGGCTATCACTTCAGACATGTGGACATCTAGCAATAAGAAGAGAGGATTTATGGTCATAACAGCTCACTTTATTGATGATTCTTGGGTTCTTAAAGTCGAGTTTTAAGCTATGTTTTAAATGACATTATTTTATTATATTTATTTTATAGTCATAAGGTTAGTGATTATATTTTAATAACTAAAATTTAATTTATCTAGGTTTGTTTATGTGCC
The DNA here is from genome assembly GCA_900491605.1 of Calamus simplicifolius. NCBI lineage: Eukaryota > Viridiplantae > Streptophyta > Magnoliopsida > Arecales > Arecaceae > Calamus > Calamus simplicifolius. The sequence goes on along the minus strand of UESW01004945.1, from coordinate 74,534 downwards.
TTGTCCACACAAGTTCAGTTTTGTCTAAAGTAATAATGGATTGCTTTTTAAGATGGAATTTGGATCGCAAAGTGTCTACTATTACTTTGGATAATTTCACTATAAATGATATCATGATCGAGTTAATAAGATCTAAATTGGATGAAGATGATCTGTTAGGTTATGGTAATTTTTTGCATATGCGTTGTGCTGCTCATATTTTGAATTTGATTGTTAAAGAAGGTTTGGATGTAATTAAATTTGAGATTGAAAAAATTCGGGATAGTGTTCGCCATTGGACTGCTACACCAAAAAGGAAGGAGAGATTTGAAGAAATAGTGAAGCAAATGTAGGTTAGTATCACTAAATGCTTGAGCCTTGATTGTCCAATTAGGAGGAATTCAACCTTTTAATGCTACAAACGGTAATTTTTTATAAGAAGTGTTTTGTCGATTGAAAAGAATCAAAGAACCGCATTATTTTGATTGCCCTAATGAAGAGGAATGGAGATTTGCAAGAGAAGTTTGTGAGAAGTTACAATTGTTCAATGAAATCACATCAATATTTTTTGGAACAAACTACCTACTACAAACTTATTTTTTCCAAATATTTGTGAAATCAAACTTGCATTGATAGAGTGGAAGTCCTCTCCAAGTGAAGTGATACAGTCTATGGTAGAAAACATGTTGAAGAAATTTGATAAATATTGGAATGTGATTCATGTTGTCATGGGAGTTGATATTGTTTTGGATCCTAGATACAAGATGTCTTTGGTCGAATTTTATTTTGATCGTCTTTTTAGTTTGGAGAGTTCTGCCCATTGGGGTAAGATTCGACGTTCTTGTCTTGATTCGATAAATGAGTATCAATCATGAAAATCAAGCTTAAGAGATACTAGTGCATTCCATATAGATTCATTGACTTCTAACAACAGTAAAACAGTTATTTTTGAGTTGTATTTGAGGCAAAAGAAAAAATAAAAGATCGGATCTTCTAATTTTGATGTCTTAAATTGGTGGAAGGTGTATGGAATGAAATTTTCTACATTGCAAGTCATTGCTCGAGATACATTTGTTATTCCTGTGTTTATAGTTAGCTTCTGAGTCTGCATTTAGTATCAGTGGAAGAATCATAAGTCCTCATCGCAGTAGACTACATCCAGACACCGTGGAAGTTATTATGTGTACTCAAAATTGGTTGTGGGCCGCTGAAAAAAAGGAGTATGTATAGCGACTTATTCATCATTTTTATTTTTATGTATATGTTGAGATCTATTTATTAATTTTTCTTTCCGTATAGGTGGTATGATTGGAGTTATGGGAGAAATAGCAGATTGCGTGTTGAATGAGGATATTGACACGGATGAGATAGGTCTTTTCTAAATTTAATTGGAATCAGGACACGATATTTTAAATATTCTTAAATGTTATATATATATATATATATTTTGCAGAAAGTCAGGGTTCCCAAACTCAAGATCAAGAATTGATAAAGTAAAAGATGGAACTCGATGGTTATGCCTTCAAGTGGTCGATTCTGCCGGGTCATTCTTATTATTTTTCTTTAAACTTTTATGGAGCAATTGTTGCCTTCAGTGCTTATATTTTGGAGCATTGGTTTGATGGGGATATACTCATCCAATTGGTTTTGTAATATTGAATCATTTGGAATTTCTATCATGCTAATTTGAAGTTTATTGGAGGTCAAATGCTCTCCTAGATTATACGTAATTTAAGTGAATAAAAGCTTACCGGGGCTGGGACAGCCCTACCCTAAACTTTTCTTTTTAACCCAAACAAAAAAATGAATAGCTACCTTAAGATAGAGGAAGTCATAATATAATTGAAGTAGACTCAATTTAGCTCAGGAAAGTAGAGCCATAAGAGTTGCTCTTTCATAGCAGTTCAGCTTATTATTTCATTGGGTTACAATTCTTAGGCTTGTGTTATTAATGTTTTCCATGTAACCATGTTGTGTTACCTATGTATATGTATGATTCTACTTTCTTGAAATCATGGCTTCGCATGGGAGTATTTAGATAGAGTTACAAGAAGGCTTTTCTACAAGTATGCATGTGTAATAATGCATTTGTAATAACTGAATGCTTGAGCCTTGAACTTAATGTTTTTAGTTGATGAAAAGTGTCTACACAATTGGACTTTGCTTGTATAATCTAATCCTATCAACTTCTTATTAAAGCCTGTTTTTCTGTTCTAATTTTGTCATGCCCTTGTATAGACAGTCACCGTAAAATATGACTTTTTTAATTTTCATTTGGATGGATATGGAGCGGAGATGGGGATCCCCATATTTCCCAGTGGGTACGGGGATGGGGATTGAAATTTCATACCCATCGGAGACGGGGATGAGGTTAATAAAAGGGTAGGGGAGGGGGGGTCATCACGTCCCCGACCCTCCCCATTGCCAATCCTAACCTTATTGGACTCAACTCTTTAGTTTATACCACCTTAAGTCCATTATTTGTATTGAATCCATTTTTATTGTTTAGATGCAACACTTATTTTGTAGCAGAAAGGCTAAAATTTAGGTGGTTGATCTTGGGTTTGTCATTCATGTAAATAATCTTGCTATCATGTTGCTTGAATTTTTATTTAACCCATTCCACCTTTTGTAGCTTTTATAAATGCTTGGAGAGAGGTGCAGTCAGATTCATTCTCTACTTCATGTGCATATTGGGGTCTAAGAGTGGCATAACTCATGAAATATCTAGAACCTTCTAAATCATATTAAACGTTTCTTCTATACCATGTAAGATTTAACCAGGTTTATGTGCTTTATGAGAAGTCTTCAAACATAGGCCTTGCATCATCCACTAAACCATGATATCAACACATAGATCAATGAAGCATATCGCCATTATCCTTCCACACCATGGAATCATGAGTTTGAGAGATTGCCCTCCGATGTCTCAATCCAAGTGCTCCTCATATCCTTATCAATCGGTAAATCCAGTTGGGGCGGGAGAAAATTTGAGGATATTGCAACTTCTGGTGTCTGTCAAGATTGCATTGACAGGTGCCAAAGTGGAGAGCTGAGGGAAAGACACATAAGTAGTTGGCATTATAAGAGATCGGATTCTGATTATAGTGGTTGTGATTAGTTGATATCTACTTCCTGATTAGGATTCCAGGAAGATTCCTTAATTCCTTGTCAGGCACTGTGGGTGTAAAAGAGTAAAAATATTCACATGATAGAAATCTTTTGGACTTCTATTAGATGGATCAAATTTTGTTTCTTAATAAATGAATAAACGAATGTGTGACCGTTAGTAATAATATACACGAAGATCGATGTGATACGAAAAAAATTAATGAAGAGAAATATGAAAAATATATTTCTGACATATTAAAATTGTGAATAATGCAAAAATGTGGGATACATACAGCACTATGCTAAATATCACAACATATGAGAAGCAACATTAATAGAGCCAAGCAGATGATGTGCAACATGGTATTAAGACGTTGCTGTTTAGCTGTACTTAATAATTTTAAATACAAAAGCCAAGGTGGCAAAGCTCATTTCCTTAGAATCAAAAAATAAAATGCAATTTTCCTCCTCTTCTTCTTCTAATTGAACATGGGACTCAATGAATAAATCACACCACTGTCACTTTCTTTCATATCATTTACTTATTTTTGTCTTCTTCATCTTCCTCTTCTTCTTCTTAGATGTTTTCTAATTGAACTTCAAAGTTGATGAATATATTACTTGTATTGGCATTCCCTGTTGTCTAGTGGTATTGAATATCATCTAATTATGCATGTAAACTTGGCCACATCTCATTCAAATGGAAACTTTTCAGAATTTGCTTGTTGGCTTACAGCCCAATGGCAATGGGCATACTTTCTGGGAAGTATTTCACTCCTAGTGGTGGTCCGTCAGATGCACGAATGAATCTGTTCCGAGGTTGAAGAGATGATCTGTAAATTTTTAATAGCTGACATTAGAAAATTTTGTTCATTAATTTTCTCTCTTGTTGATTTTTCTTCTTTTTTCTTTGTAGGAAGATATTCTGAAGGTGAATCTAGATACAATCTTTCCAAGCCCATATTAAAATCAGCTGTTCAGGTAAGCATGTTTTATTAATCAATTGAGTTCTGAATTTTTCAAGATCACTATAAGATAGCTTGTTAAAAATACCTTGCAAACTCATGGTCCGGAAGACTTGAACCATACTAACAACACACCGAGCTGATTATTCAAGTTACAGTCTTGGCCATTCACGTAAGCAATCTAAAGGTACTGGAAGTGGAATTGCTAATAAAAGTTTTTTCTAATACATTATATAATTCTTTAGTTTCATGCTTATAAGCTTGATATCATAATTGCGTTCTGAGATTTGTTAGTTAAAAATATTCAGAATCTTTCCACTTCATTCTTTGTTTCTGATTGAAAAGATGGGTCGTAAGTGTGTTGAATCGTAAAGCTTCCATTTTTTCGCATTCCTACAGCCTGGATTCACAACCCCACTATGTCCGGTGGACTGCCTTTCAAGCAGACTGGCTTCTGATTCAACCCTGGCAGGGTTTATATGAAAATATTTGCTGTATCACTGTACATGCTAGTTAATTTGAATATTAGGTATGTGTCAAGTGCTGTTTGCAAGAAAGGTTTCTGTTGGATATAACAAGATAGCTGGGCTTTAACTAAATATGTTAACCTCTTGGGTGAATTGGGCCTTGTCCCAATGGTTACACCCCTCTGTTTAGCAATCAGTGGTTCTGGATTTGAGTCTTGGGCAGTACATTCCAGGTGTTTTGACTTGAGTTTTTATAGTTCGGGTGAGTTTCATCCCCTTTCTCTCAAAGAAGTTAACCTCTTTGGTTCTTTTGTATGCTTGATCAGGTCAAAAGTGACATATTGATAAACCCGCCTACTTTCAAGTCCATTTAAACTGTCTACTTGCATATGTCTTCAACCCATTGCTTTTGCAATTTTTGGCTTCATAATTTGGCCCATGTAAATTTGCAGGAATATGTGGATATTGCTATAAAATATGGGCTTTCTCCTGCATCCCTGGCAATTGGTATGATCATTGACTATTCCTTGTTGGATGATAGTGAATGGTTAAATGCGATAATTCTATACTTTAAGTCTTTCTTCTTGTCTTGTAACATCACTTTCCTTTTGTCATAGTTCTGAAAGAATCTTATCCCTTATTTACATGACACCTTTTGAGACTGTTATTGCAAAAATCTAAGACAACCCAGCATAGTGATCAGAATCAATTGGAAAAGACATGCATTAGGAGAAATAATATCCTACTTACATGAAAGTTTTAATTGTTGAATTGTGAAATAGAGCTTCTAAATTTATATTTGATTCCTTGCAAGAAAAGAAAATCATGCTTCAGACAATTAAATATGTAACTTAACTAGGCTACCATCTCATCATGACCCTTGTATCCAGATGTAATGATCTCCTCTCTCCCTCCCCTTTTCTGTTACTATTACTAGTTTTCCTATCATATGTACAATCCAGCTTAGTTGGTGTGAATAAATTGCCTCAAATTGGAATTTCATCAGGAATCCAACATATGATTGGCGGTAGAACCAGCAAGAAAAATGGAAAGTGGTTATAGAATTTTAATTTCAGCCTGTATGAAGGGTCATGTCAGAGCACACATAATTCAACTTGTGCCCTAGTTGTGTCCATTAGCAGTCAAATGCTATATGAACAATGTTCACACATAATCAGCAACTGTTTAAATTTGGTTCTTACTGTCAGGTTTTCCTTTCCTGTGTCCTCTTTGGCAGCATTTGTCTTGAAGCACCCTCTTGTTGCAAGTGCTATTTTTGGGGTGACTAAACCTTGGCAGCTGAGGGAAGTTCTTCAAGCTTCTAAGATCGATCTCACAACAGAAATAATTGCAGAGATCAACAAGGTTCATGCAAGATATCCTAATCCCTGCCCTTAATCAGATCGCAGTTTCTCTTTCCCCTTTCCATCACTAAGAGTTCGATAATGCTTCTTTAGCACTGCAGATTTTGACCGTGAGAAAGCCTATACCGGTTTTATGCACCATTCTTGTTCCTTGCATTCATGTATAGGATCATAGGTCTAGTAAATGGGGATTGATATGAAGTGTATTTTTTTTTTTACTTTTTAATGATTTAAGGGATGCGAATATCATAAATCTTTTTGTGCTCTGTAATTACTTTTTACTTTCTTATTTTGGGGTGAAATTAATTTCTGCCTTTAAAACAAGATGCCTTTGATCATTGTTTGATAGATGAGAATCAAAGGGCTTAAACTAGTCTCAGTAGTGTGATGACTAAATTCCATCCCAACAGACATATTTTGAGTCAATGTGGAAGACTCAAAAGAAACATGGGATTAAGTTATATGCTATATTATGAATTCAAACAGGTCTTGTTTAAGACTGCTATCTCTATTCTTAGGATGCATTTTCTTTTATATGCTTTTATGGCATACCATGGAGGCAATAATCTCTTCATGTTTTTCTTCTGTTTCTGTCGAATTAAACTTTTGGTACGTAAATTCATCTCCTGAATTTTTCCTTTCTTCTCGTGTTTCCTTTTTCTTTTGCTGTTTTTTGGGTGCTGTAATTGAAATCTGCAAGAACCCTGTGGATTGGTAATTTAAGGATAATACCCATGAGGAGATGAAAGCCACTACATCCACTCTGCCTTCATTGACAATTTTAAAAATGGTTGAGACATGAAATCTAAACTCCCACTTGCAAACATGCCAAGCTGATGAGTCTAAATATCGGTTTCTTATGCCATACCAATTCAAATTTAAAATTTCTAGTCACACAAAGAGCGCTTGAACTTAACTTTTAGCCATTATATTCTAAAAAATTACTTTTAGCCAATATTAGAAGTGATAAGTCAACCAAGCAGCGAGTATTGTGGGCTGCCATTGGGCTTGACCAACCTGCAAACTGTGTTCAGTTACATTAAGTTGAAATGTCTCCAAAATCCAAATTCGCTGGAACAAGCGTATCCCCCACTTTACAAGATTGTTTCTAGTTATGTGATCATGTTTGAATGATGCTTTTAGATCTGTTACCCTCAAGATTAAACTAGAAACAACCAGCAAAGAAGATATGGTAAAATTAGCCACTGTTGATTTAAATGACCATATGAAAGGAAAGGGTTTAGAAAAAATTTCATGCACTTTATTTTCCATCAATACTCCTTGGTCACCATCACCAACAATCATGTTACAAGAAGAGGTATGTATATCCTTCACAATCAGGAAAAAATGGAGAATAATAGGGTTGGCATTGAACTTGATCCAATTTGAAAGAAAAACTTCTCAAGATTTCAGGTTGAATGGAATTGGCAAGTCAACTATAATGACTTGACTCCATTTCAAAAGATAAATTAAATCATATTATTTGAATTTTTTGATTCTATATAAGTATTAAGTATCTATCAAGTGCATAATTGATGTGAGGCTAAACATATGCTTGCAAATGTCTTCGTAGGTTCTCTTCATTTGAGTTATGGAACACTTACTAGGTTAAGGATCTAAATTGAATCATAAACATTATGATTAACCAATTGTCAAAAGTGTCTCCTAGATCATATAGGTCATGAGCTAGGTTCACTATGATGCTATTTGCAACAATTTAGGATCTTATGTAAAAAGGCTAATTAAAAGTATCATTTAGATTTTTTAGCCCCATAGAAGTGTCTAAGATCTTCTAGCATACAATGATATGCAAAGAAGCTCGCATCAGCACAAGCAATAAAATAAGGAGACAATGTCAAGTCTTACAATGGTGGCCTACATCTTGTAGAAACCCATCTGATGTTCAAACCAAAGAAGGCTATGATGCCTGTGCATCCTAAGCTTAGTTNATAGATTATACAAACCTCATGTAATTGAGTAGATGAGGAAGAGGTATTTCCAACTTGTAGAACTCGGTCAAGTTTTTGGGATAGTTCATCAATTTTGATATAGATGTCTATAGACTAACCTATGTTGTATATTCCACCTCTCTTAGGTTTAATGGGAGGATCTCTATGGACAACAGACATGTGGTGCAAGAAATTTTCACTTAGAGTTTTAAAAAGCTGCCATGCCTCATGTTTATTTTTTTAGCATAAATGTTCCTACACATGAGGCATCCACCATTTGTCGGTGCCTTTCTAACAATCCATCATAAAAACATTGAACTAATTGCCATTTAGGTATTGCATGGTGCAAACATTTTTAGTTAATTTCTCTCACATTTCATGAAACATTGCTCCCTCTAACCGAGAAAAATTGGTTACGGCTTTTTTGATTTGATTCATTTTTCTTATAGGAAAGTATTTCTTAAGAAATTCCCTCTGAAGTTGGTCCAAAGTTGGAATTATAATAGTGTCTAGTGAATTTAACAAATACTTATCTCTATCTTTTAGGGAGAAAGGGAATAACTTAAGCCTAAGTGCCTCATCGAAGAAATTTTGAATCTTGATAGTTGAGCAAATTTTTAAGAATTCATTTAAGCATTGTAGGGATCTTCATTTGTAAGTCCATGAAAAGCTGGTAACATTTGGATTACACTGGACTTAATTTCATATTGGACAGCCTCTATTGGGGGCACTTGTATGCATGGTGAATATGTATATTATGAAAGGATGAAGTACTCCTTCAATTGATGTGGTGGATTATTTTCTTGATTAAGATCCATAATGCGTGCTCTATTTTTTCTACAAGTTCTCTCTATTTCAGGATTTAAGGGTATAAGGTTGAGTTATAATGATCGGCGACCAAGTATACACTCTACCAATACACTCTAAAGCAAATAGTAATTCAGTTATCTTTTTTTTTTAAACTAATGTAATAGAAGAGAAAGGAGAAGATTCTAAAGAAAATATCCTAGAGATTCCTAGAACTAAGAGCAATGAAGAATAATTTAGTTAGGGTTTAATAATTATTAGCAATCAAGTAACAAAGATTAGACTCTCTACTCTAGGCTTAACCTAGATCTAGACAGCTCCTAACTTCCAAGACCGCCTTGGAGCCCTCAAGTTAAAAATTAGCTGATCAACTAGCCAGTTAAGGGTAAGGTCTTTAGGGTCCCCCTGTTGCTTACTAGATAAGTGAATGAAACCAATTAAATAACCACTTTTCTTTCCTTTTCTAGAAACCAGTTAATCAGTCAATCCCAACTCGGTCCAACTCTTTTGGGTGCCTTATTCTATTGAGCTCGAGTTCCTTAGGGGCTGACGTCTAGTTAATTTTAGAGTTAAAGGCTTTAGTTAATGCAAAATGAAGGATGTGGTTTATGGGCCAAGGAAGGGTGATCAACTCCCTACCTTATCTTGATTAGGGGTTTATGCCCTTAAAGTATTTTATAAAAATGAATATAATTTAAACAAGTGTCTAAATAAGTCAGGAAGTTTTTTAAAGTTTATTATTTGTTTTCTTAAATTAATTATATTTTATAGAAAGTGTCTTAGGGTTTTTTATTGCCTAGATATAGCAATCCAAGAGGGAGGGTGAATTGGGTTTTTTAAAAATTAATAGACTAACTAGCAAGTATGTGCACTTAAATATTTTTCACAATTAAAGCAAGTGTAGTGTAGTGAAGATAATATGCAAGCACAATCACACAACACAATATATCACACACAAACACAATAAGATTTATCGTGGTTCGATGCCAACCCTGCAACTGCATCCACTCCCCAAGAACATCTTGAGAATTCCATTATCATCACTAGCCTACCTGGCTAGCAACTTATTTTTAGGCACAAGCAAGCCTTATAAATACAACTTCAGGTAAACCTCTATCCAACCATGTTTCACAACTGTGAAACAAATCAAAGCACAAGTAATAGAGTGTTTCATACAAGATGCTCCTAATAAATGAGCCGATGAACAATAAAGCACACTTAGCAACTTGAAGAGCTTCATCCAAAGTGGCTTCTAGCTTTAATGGCACAGCAGCAAAAGAGAAGCCTTCAAGGAAGCTTTGAATGCTCTTCAAAGAGAGTAGATGCATGGAGCTTTAACACTTCAAAAATCATCAATGAATGAACTCTGGTGGCTTGAAACAATAAATGCAATACTCCAAACAACTCTTTACAAACACTAAATCTCTCTTTTTCAAAATGATCTTTCTCACAATATTTTTCACTGATATTTTCTTCTTTTTCTTTTCCAAAAAATTACTTTTGAAACACTGTTCAACACCTCTATTTATAACCAACAAGAAAGAAAATAGCAGTTGCATGACCGTTGTGAAATGAAGAACAGAGAGAGAGAGAGCAAGAACACTTGGCAAGCTTAACTAAGGAGTCCAGCCATCCAAGATTAAAATCTGGTTGCCTAACTCCAAAGATTAGATGCCCAAGTGAAGAACTAAATAAGCTCCAATAATGGAATAAATCAATTGAAAAATCAGAACAAGAACCAGCCAGCAAGAGTCCAAAAAATCCCAAAGAGAACAACATCACAATTAAAAATGACAAGTCAAATGGAAAAGTAGCATGCCAATCCAAAAACCAGCAAGCCAATGAATAATGTTGGCATTCCAATCATTTGATCTAGCATGCCAAGTTTGAATTAGGGAGATACTAGCTGAGATGAAATAAATGGCATGCCAAAATCCAATTAGCATGCCAAAATTTGAACCATAGGGAGCCAATCGAAAGTCTTAAAAAAGCATGCCAACCCATCAACTAGCATGCCAAAATTTGAAGCACAGGGAGCTAGCCAAAAGTCTTGGAAAATTAGCATGCCAACCCATCAACTAGCATGCCAAAATTTGAAGCATAGGGAGCCAGCTGAAAGTCTTGAAAAATTAGCATGCCAACCCATCAACCAAAATTTGAAGCAGGAAGCCACACCGAATAGCAACACAGATTGACAAGCCAATATAAAAATCAGCAAATCAACAATAATCAATAGGGAGTCACACCAAAAGGCAGACGATATTGGCATTCCAACATAAAGACTAGTATCCCAAAATAAGCACCAGAAAGCTAATCCGAAGGCAAACCGAAGGCAACAGAATTAGTAATCCAATTCAAAAATCGATAAACCAAGATTCAAGCAACTAGCATCCATCCGAAGGCAAACCGAAGATAGGTAGTTCAAGGACAAAATCTGGTATTGATTTATAGAGTTATAAATAAGAACTTGTAAGATAATTGAATCCAGTTCATGATAATACAAATATAATTAAACTTGAAAGTCATTTTGTTGAATGATAATACAAATATAATTTATACAATACTTGTAATACCTTTCATTTTTAATCACAATATACCTTGGGCTAGAGGAAGTGTATGATTTCATATTGAGTAACCTAAAATAGATTAAACTTGATAGAGATGATATTAGTACAATACTTAATTATTTTATATTTTATCAAAATCAATATGAGGTCAACAATCTTCCCTTTTTGATGATGATAAATCATTAAGATTCAATAAGAGATAAATAATTTTAAAAAAAACATTCCTTGTAATTTTGAAGCATAAGACAACGCATAACAAAATATGTGTAGTGTGCCAAAGCTTTGATTTTCAAAAATGCATAGGCTTTAATATTCAATAGATACATTGCAAAACTCCCCCATTGGTTTTGAAACAATGAAATTTTCAAAAGTATGCATTATATTTTCCCAAAACAAGATTTTAAAATATGAAGGTCAGAATGTATGCATTTCATTTCTCCCCAAAGAAATTTTAAAATATGAAGATCAAAATGTATGCATTTTATTTCTTTCCCTTTTTTTCATTAATCAAAAAGAAGGTGAAATAATTTGCATTTTTCACTGTATGTCTTTTCTTCAAGGAATGAACTAAGTAAATCAAGTAAAGATAATATAATGATAAGCAAAAGTCTCAACATCAAGGTGCAAATGAAGTTATATAAGTCTTACAAACCATGCAAACCAGTCATTAATAATTTACAAGCCAATGAAAGTATTGGTCCACAATAGTAAGCAAAAATTATACAAGCCAATAGAAATAACAATAAATATAGGCTTAGAAGTAACAAAAATTGCATAGGCAAGCGTCTACAAGCAACATTAGTCAATGATTTTAACATAAGAGGATGAAGAAGATCCATGACTATGTTTGGAAGGATGGGATGATGCCAAATGAGGGGCAAGCCAATGAGTGGGGGTCTTCTACCTCCGAAGACAACTGAGAGATAAAATTGGCAATCTTTTATTGCATATTGTGGCAATCAGTAATGAGCATGGTATGATAGTCAAGAGTAGACTAAGCATTTTTAGTTTGCAAATGAAAAGAAGCAATCTCATTACATGCAAAGCCAACACTTTCTAATAAAGAATTTATATCATTTTTTAGCTTGCCCAACTTAGCAAAGAATTTAGAAATGTCCATCATCTCAGCATAACTGAATGCTTTTCCTTTATGACATTCACATTATGTTGTAAATCATGTAAGCTCAATTTGATGTCATTCAGGGTAGCATACATGGAGGATATGTGGGGAACCATAGAAGTATCAGAAGAACAAAAAGATGAACTATTAACAGATCCACCAAGAGAAACAACATCAGAAATCCTACGAACCAATGTATCCATATCATCTGGGTCCATTTTGGTAACCATAGGATGACTTGGTTGGAAAGGATTCTGAGTAGGCGATGGAACATTGGGTGGATTTGAATCAGCAGTAGGATTATTAACAAAAGAAGGATTTACATTAATAGAAGGATTAGGGTCTGTAGGCATAAAAACTTGTTTAACAAACATATAAGAATAATTTGTAGGAGGATCAGCAAACGTAGAAGTAAAATTCTGAGGTGCATTAGAAGCAGAAGGATAAGTTTGAGGTTCAGCAGGAATAGATGGATAACACTAAGGTCCAGTAGAAGCAGAAGGTTACAATTGAGGTTCAGCAAAATTTTTTGAGGCAAAGTAGATTGCTCCCCTTGGACAGGTGCAGAAAGGTCTTGCATTTTTTCTTTACTCCTTATCCATGGGCCATCTACCTTAGCAAAACCCATACGAATTAAAATACGCTCATTGAAGGCATCAGTATGGTTAAGGTTGTAGACTTTTTTACCTCTAACATCAACATCAAAATGATTAAAGACGTGTAAGAAGTAGTGGTGTGGGCATCAGGATCAAGCAGAGGATTCTTAATCCTCTATGGATATCTGATTAGGTTTGTAGGGTTTGATTCAGTTGGAAAACTAGGTTTATTTTATTTTATTTTAATTTGGATCTAATTTTATTTTTGTTTGGGCATTTGAGTCCTATCTTTTGAGTTGGTACTCGTTATTAGGGTTTGGATCATATTGACTCAGATCATTATGAGCTTGGGTCAATTTGAGTCGTGTCCAGTTCAGTTGGTCTTATATGTGTCCCTCTAGTCCAGTTAGTATTGTATTAAGTTCATTCAGCTTATAAAAGGAGACACTAGTATTAGAGCAGAAGACAAGGCCATCACAGTCAAATAGAGAAGCTGCTAAATTCAAGTTGGCGCCACATCTACATAAGAAGTCACATGCAAGCCACACACCTGCCACCTTCTAGCACAAGCAAGCAGGTCAACAAGATAAGCCTCAATCCCCCAAATCATGCAACCCTATTTGAAAGAATTCTAGCCTGAAAAAGCAGGCATTCCATATGCTACCTATCAGAGCAAGCAAGTCAACAGGATAAGCCTCAATTCCCCAATTCATGCAACCTGTTTGAAGAATTTCAGCCCAAAGAAGCAACAAAGGGATGCCCCTTATTGCCGCCCATAAATTGCCTTTTTAAAAGGGGATTTGTATGACATGAAGTTTTTTTTCCATGTAATCTAATCCATACTTTAGGAAGAAAGTGGGTGCCCCTTTTCTTTCCATATCTGTATTTACTTAGGCCCTACTAAGTCTCTTGCTCTACAAAAGAGACCCTTTTGCATGAATTATGGATCTTTTAATTATTAATCAATCAATCCAGTTTTGAGTTATTGTGAGTTTTGTTATTTGGTTCTCTAGTGCTCTTGATTCCCTTCTCCTGTGCATGCCAACATCCCAGTCTCCAGGAGAAATCCTGGCGTCGCCCTTGTTTTCCTCTAGTGGACGCCCGAGAGCCTCTTGGCTGCCCCTCCTTCTCTACTTTTTCCTTGCCTTTGCCTCTAATCTGACTTTTCTCTCTTATTCTTTAACCCTTGGATGGTGTTCTTGCAAGTCCCTCAGTAACCGTAAATCCAAGATTCAAGGTGATCGCCATCCAGGTTAGCGGATTCTTAGCTGCATATCCATGGGCTTGGGGCTTGGTCATCCAGGGCATATCTGCCAGGTCGAGCGACCCCTTCAGCATCTCAATCTTCTCATCCTGCCAGGTACACCCTCTCTAATCTGCTAGTAGCTTTATTGTGAAAGAGCAAGCCCTACCGAGGCTTCTTAGCCTCGGCGGTCCTTCTTCTCAGATTTTCTGTGGAACTGTTTCGCGTGCTGAAAGTTACTGTGAATTTTTCTGAACCCCTCTTAGGTCCTTACTTCGAGAAACTAATCAACTAAAAATCATAAATCCTCTAAAATCCACTTGCATGTGATATCAGTCCTACATCAATTGCATGCCTGATTACTCATAGAGAACAGATGCCTTATTTTTTTCTGTATCCAGAATATCTAAATTGATCTAAAACTTTATACTAAAAATCCTGATAAACTTTGATCTGATTAATGCAATAATGTTTTTGAATAATTTATATTTAATCCACTATTTGCATGACAATTTTTAAGTTAATATTTGATCTAAATAAATTTTGAAAATTCATGCATCATTGTTCTGTTCGATAGTCCTAAGAAATCTAAACTGATTTAAGATTTCTTGATTAAAACATATTAAATCTTAATTAAATCAAGAATTTTACTGCACATTTTGCATAAGACTTACCACCAGCATACCAAGTTTTAGAACTGAAATACACTCACAAAAATATAAAATTTCTTGAGATTTGTTGCTATTTCTAGATTTCTAGATTAGGGTTTGCATACCATTCATTTGCATTAAATTACTCTTAAGGGCTCTCATTGTTGTTAGATAAGGAAAGGATTGAGACTCCTTCCTTGGCCCAAAACAACCACCTATGCATTCCGAACCCAAGCCTCTAATCTAAAAGTGAGTAGTAACTTAACTGATATTTGCTCTAGAGGGCTAGGGACACCAACAGTTGGTCTAGTGTACTGGAGAAGACTAGTACAACTCAATTTGGCATGTGCTCTAAAACTGGTGTCTAGAAGGGGAATCAAATGTCAAACAACTTAAGTGAAGTATTGGGGTTACTCTAATTAGGCCCCTGCAATTTGCAGGAAGAACCTTCCCCCCTCCCACCTGTCCCAACTAGCCAATTGAAGAGTTACTATTAGATTGGCTTGCATTAAACTAAATCCTTTACTCTGGATGACTAGGTCTAGCATACCGTAGTCCAAGTTAATTTGAGTCTTGTGTGCTTGATTGTGTTTGGATGTGCACTAGATCAGGAGCATCTTTTCATCCGTCATCACCTCCATTACAGGCTGAACCCATGGCTAATAAAAATTTAAGGATCACTTAAGGATCATCACTGAACAACTAGCCCGAATGAACCAAGACATCAAGCAGTCTAAGACTAGATTAGGATCCAGGTTCGATCAAGTCAAAACTAGGTTAGGCATTCTAGAAGAAGACCGTAAGGACCACACTGAATCTGATCATTAGACCCCACCGAATCCTAGGAGAGCCCATTAGCTTGACCTGTACATAAGGCCAAACCCTAGGGGACATCCACACCACAATCCTTACTTTGAAGATGGGCCTAGGAGACCACCTCAGCCTTATCCGGTCCTAGATGTCCCCCCTAGGAGATCCAATCATGAGGTAATAGACCAAGAAGAAAGAGCCCTTAGAAGTGTCAGACTTGAGGCACATACTTTTGATGGCTCTATGGACCCTAAGGACTATCTAGATTGGGAGGAAGAGATGGACCAGTACTTTGATGGTACGACATGTCTGAAGAGTGTAAGTTTAGGTTTGCCAAACTTAAGTTAGTACGACAGGCTAGGTTATACTGGTCACTGTAGAGCGAAGTCAAGCACTGGAGGATAGAGACCCCATAGTCACCTGGTGTGCCATGAGGCTAGACTTAGGTCCAATTATGTCCCCACATCGTATGACCAAAGCCTATTGACCAGTGGTAGGGATTAGTTCAGGGTAGCAAGACTATGAATAAGTACATTGCTAAATTTTAAGAGTATACCATGAGATGTAATATCGTTCAGTCTGAGGAAGTCACCCTATCCAAGTTTAGGTATGGCCTGAGAGCAGATATTCAAAGAGAACTTTACCTGAGAAGGGTATATGACCTAGAAGAAGCTTACCAGTTGCTAGGAATTATGAACGTTTTTAGAAGACCATCCTATCATACACCAGAGGCTACCAAGAGCCCTAGCCCATATCTAGGATTTAGCCAGGCCTATCTAGTCATCCCAAGCCTCCCCAGTACTCAGACCCCTTCCAGACTTACCCGAGTCAATCCTACACTAGCCGACCCAGTACAAGCCGAACCGAGTTGAGTCAACCCTAGAATAGTATTCCTATACCCCAGAGAGTGGATAAGGAAAATCTATAGAGGTCCAGAGAAGTCACAACTCTCAGGTCGTATGCTTTAAGTGCAACAAACGAGGATATATGATCAGCGAGTGCCCAGTCAGATCCCTTCATATAGATGAGTTACCTAAGACTGAATCCAAGCCTATAGTTGAGCCTGAGGGAGAAGTCTATGAGGCTGATACCCATCTGATAGATGAGTACGATGGAAAGGAGGAAACATTTGAGTCTGAAGATTTACTAGGAGTGATTAGATGTATCTTGACCCAGACCCAAACTAAGGATCAGGAAGATTGGCATAGGACTAACATCCTACGGACCTTTGTCAAGATAGGGGATAAGGTGCTCAAGATCATAGTGATAGCGAGAGTTGTGTCAATGCCATCTTAGCCAATATAGTTAAGTCATTAGGATTGATCACAGTTCCCATCCTAATCCCTATAAGGTCTTGTGGGTAGATTCCACCTCTTTCAATCAAGTCCAAATGCCAAATCCTAATCAAATTGTAAAATTATGAGGAAAAGGTCTGGTGCAATGTACTTCCTATGGGTGTCAGTAGTATTATATTAGGTCGACCTTGGCTTTACGATCACGATGACACTTTGTTTGGTCGATCCAACATTTGCTTTTTTAAATACAAAGGGAACAAGTATGTGATACATCCAGCTCCACCTAGGGACCTAATCAAGAAAGGATCTAGTAGCCTTAAGGATAGCAAGCCAAGAGTTAATCTATCTAAGGAATTAGAAAAGGACATTACTGAGGGTAACTCTATTTGGATTTTGACCACTAAACAGATCCATGAATCAGTCCAAAAAAAATAACCCCCAAAAGTAATTAAGACCCTAGAGGAGTTTAAGGATGTCTTCCCTGAAGAGTTGCTTGATCAGTTACCACCCCTGAGAGACATCCAACATGCTATTGATATGATCCCAGGATCCATCCTCCCAAACCTTCCCCATTATAGGATGAACCCCATTGAGAATCAAGAATTACAAAAACAAGTAGGAGAATTACTTAGGAAAGGTTTCATTAGGGAGAGCTTAAGTCCTTATGCAGTTTCTGCACTCTTAACCCCTAAGAAGGATGGTACCTAAAGAATGTATGTGGATAGTAGGGCCATCAACAAAATCACTATCAAGTATAGGTTTCCTATCCCCAGACTAAATGACATGTTAGACATGATGGCGGGTGCCATTATCTTTTCCAAAATAGACCTTAAGAGTGGCTAACATCAGGTTAGAATTAGACTAGGGGATGAGAGAAAGACTGCATTTAAGACTAGAGATGGTCTGTTTGAGTGGGTCATGATACCTTTTGGGCATTCAAATGTGCCTAGCACATTCATGAGAATCATGGCCCAGGTCCTGAAAGAGTACATGAAAAAATTCTTAGTAGTCTATTTTGATGATATCTTAATTTATAGCAAAACCAAAGAGGACCATCTTAACCATCTTAGATTAGTCTGTCAGACCCTTAGAGAGAACAACTTTTATGCAAATCTTAAGAAGTGTGATTTCATGATGCATAGGGTTATCTTTTTAGGTTTTGTGGTAACCCTAGAAGGTGTCTCAGTGGATCCTAAAAAGGTTAGATCGATCGTAGAGTGGCCGGTACCCATGAATGTCCACGATGTCCGCAGCTTCCATGGCCTAGCAACCTTTTATAGGAGATTCATTAGGGGATTTAGTACCATCATCGCACCCATTACGATTGTATTAGAAGGATAATTTCGAAGGGACTAAGTCAGCTAATAAGGCCTTCCTAGAGCTTAAGGATAGGATGACTCATGCACCTATACTTAGACTTCCAAACTTTTCTAAGGTGTTTGAGGTTGCATGCGGCACATCGGAGTAGGCATAGGTGGACTGTTAAGCCAAGAAAATCATTCCATAGCTTTCTTTAGTGAAAAACTAAATGAAGCTAAACTTAGATATTTTAAATATGATAAGGAATTCTATGCGGTAGTACAGGCCCTTAAGTATTAGAGACATTACTTACTATCATAGGAGTTTGTCTTATTTTTTGATCATGAGGCACTAAGATTCCTGAACTCCCAAAAGATGAATTCTAGAATGAAAAATGGGTTAATACATTCAGGCATACACTTTTGTCCTGAAACACCGTGCCGGGATAGAAAATAAGATAGCAGACGCCTTGAGCCGTAAGTTTTTGTTGTTGAGTACTGTTAGCACCAAAGTTATAGGTTCAACCAGATAAAAGATGAATATGAGACCTACTCTAACTTTGGTGAAATTCATAAGACCCTTCGGCTAGGACCATCTAGTACCAGTGGTGATTATACCATCCAGGATGGTTACCTTTTTAGGGGCAATAGACTTTGCATCCCTAGGATGTCACTTAGAGAGTTTCTAGTCTGGAAAATGCATGCTGGGGATTAGCTGGTCATTTTGGAAGATATAAGACTATTCTAGCGATAGAGGACCAATTTTACTGGCCAGGATTAAAAAGGCTCGTTGCCCTGATAGTAGCCCGATGTTGAACTTGTACTTAGCAAAATAGCAGAAGCAGAACATGATCTATATACTCCTTTGCCAGTGCCTGATCGTCCTTGGCAAGACCTCAGTATGGACTTCATTCTAGGATTACCTAAGACCCAGAAGAAGTATGACTCCATCTTTGTAGTGGTCGATAGGTTCTCTAAGATGGCCATTTCATCCCTTGTTCGCAAACCTTTAATGCTTATAGGGTAGCTCGACTTTTCTTAGATAGTGTGGTCAAGCTCCATGGCCTACCCAAGACCATGGTTTCTGATAGGGATGTTAGATTCATCAGCTACTTTTAAAAAATGCTATGGCATCTGTTAGAGACCAAACTTAATTTTTCTATAGCCTTTCACCCCCAAACGGATGGAAAATTGAAGTGGTGAACCATAGTCTAGGAAACCTTCTTAGGTGCCTTGTAGGTGAACATCTAGGGATAAGGGATCTATTGCTTCCTCACGCAAAGTTCGTCTATAACAACTCAGTGAACAGGTCCATGACAAGAGTCCATTTGAGATAGTCCATAGGTACAAGCCTAATCATCCACTTGATTTAATTCCTTTACCCCTCCATACACGAGTCTCAGAGTCTGCACAAGCATTTGTACAGCATATCAGAGACTTACATAAGGACATTAGCCAAAAAATAAATCTAAGTGATGAAACTTATAAAAGACTGGTTATCTCCCGAAGAAGAGCCAAAGAGTTTGGTGTAGAGGATTCTGTCATGGTTAGGCGCTTAGGCTTGAACGATTTCCGCCAAGGACTATTAAGAAACTTTACACTCACAGAGTTAGCTCCTTTAAAGTGATAGAGAAGGTAGGACCCAATGCCTATGTGCTAGATCTGCCATTAGATTGGACATTAGCTCTACCTTCAATATTGCAGACCTAGTAGAGTATAGGGAACCGACAGCGATTCCTAGTGAGTACTTTGGACCTAGCCCTTCTTTCATGAGCGAACCTACCCAGAGTGTCCACCATCAATTTTACCTTAGCGAGGAGAGCGGATCGAGCATATCCTGGATGATCAAGCCATTACGACCCGAAACTATGATTACCAACGCTACCTGGTCCAATGGAAGGGTCACCCCGAATCTGATGATCAATGGATTACTCGAGAGGACTTGCAATGCCTCGACCCAGACCTCCTAGAGAGATACTAAAGCCAAAGTGATCCATACTTGATGGGGTCAAGTTTCTCCATCCCAGAAGAATTGGTGCGGGCACCAGGATCAGGCAGAGGATTCTTAATCCTCTATGGATATTTGGTTAGGTTTGTAGGGTTTGATTCAGTTGGGAAACTAGGTTTATTTTATTTTATTTTAATTTGGATCCAATTTTATTTTTGTTTGGATATTTGAGTCCTGTCTTTTGAGTTGGTACTCGTTATTAGGGTTTGGGTCATATTGAGTCAGCTCATTATGAGCTTGGGTCAATTTGAGTCCTATCCAGTCCAGTTGGTCTTATATGTATCTTGTCCAGTCCAGTTGGTATTGTATTAAGTTCATTCAGCTTACAAGAGGAGACACTAGTTTTGGAGCAGAAGACAAGGCCATCACAGTCAAACAGAGCAGCTGCTAAATTCAAGTTGGTGCCATACCTACATAAAAGTCACATGCAAGCTACACACCTGCCACCTTCCAGCACAAGCAAGCAGGTCAACAAGATAAGCCTCAATCACCCAAATTATGCAACCCTATTTGAAAGAATTCCAGCCCGAAAAATAGGCATTCCATATGCCACCTAGCAGAGCAAGCAAGTCAACAGGATAAGCCTCAATTCCCCAATTCATGTAACCCTGCTTGGAAAAATTCCAGCCCAAAGAAGCAGCAAAGGGACGCCCCTTATTGCCACCCATAAATTGCCTTTTTAAAGGGGATTTGGATGGCATGAAGTTTTTTTTTTTCATGTAATCTAATCCACACTTTAGGAAGAAAGTAGACACCCTTTTCTTTCCATATCTATATTTACTTGGGCCCTAAGTCTCTTGCTCTATAAAAGAGACCCTTTTGTATGAATTATGGATCTTTTAATTATTAATCAATCAATCTAGTTTTGAGTTATTGTGAGTTTTGTTATTTGGTTCTCTAGTTGTTGGCCCAGATGGCAACCCAAGAGAGGGGGGGGGGTGAATTGGGTTCTAAAATTTTAACTCTTTTTAAATTAAATCAAATGATATCAAAGTATGCAAGCGAATGGAGTTAATCGAAGCTTAGCACAGGCAATTAAAGAAGAGAGAGAGAGATCAAAACACTACAAACACAAAGATTTTATAGTGGTTCGGTGTAACCAACACCTACGTCCACTCCCAAGCTCCACTTGGGTCCACACTATAATCCTCTTGATTACAGTCGAGTTGTTTTACAAGCTCACAACTCAAACTTGTTGTTTTACCTGGATCACAACGAACTCAGTCGGTTTTTGGGCTTACCAGCACAAAACCCAACCTCAAGCTATATCTAGCTTGACCCGAGGTATACCACCTCCACTAATTCAATCCCTCTGATTGAATTAGCAAACAAATAAAATTAATCAATGTTTACAATGACAAACAGCTCCTCAAATGAGCGAATATGCAATAAAAATAGACAAGGAATAGAAAAGCCTGTTTGAAGCGATTTGAATGTAGGCTTGGCTTCTTTTCCTCTTCTCCTTTGAAAGGTTGAATCAAGCTCCAGCTCAGATTTCACCCAGGAATATGTTGTTGAGAAGATGGAAAAAATAGGTTTTGGCTTCTTCTTTTCCTTCTTTGAAATCCTCCGAAATTGAACTTTGTACGCCTTGGATTTCTTTTGAACCTTTCTTTAGAAGATGGGCGAGCTCACAGAGATTTCTCTTTTTGAAATGGCTCTCTTGAATATTTTAATTTTTTGATCTTTCTCCATTTTTGTTTCTTTATTCCTTCTTTTAAACGGTTGTTCTCCCCTTTTTATAGATTTTCTTTAATCTGAGATTAGGTGGAAAACTAGCCGTTATTTCTGTCCTTGGATTGCTCCTACACACAAGAAAAATAGCCGTTAGAAATTAGGTGAGAAAATGTTACCGTTGGAGGCCGTTCTGACACTTTGAAAATTTGTTCCTGTCAGGTTGGAGTCGGCTCCAACTTTTTATGTGTCGGCTCCACTTCGTGTATCCAAAAATAGTAATAAAAGTTTTCATTGAGGGGTCGGCTCCTGATAAGTTATGTGTCGGCTCCCCGCATCCAGGTGTCGGCTCCCGAAACAAAAGGTGTCAACTCTAAATATGGCCCAAAATACGCTCTCTGTTCTCAGGTTAGAGTCGGCTCCACTCATTCTAGGTGTCGGCTCCCGAATCTCAGGTGTGGGCTCGAATTCCATGTGTCGGCTCCAGAAACTGACGCAGAAAAGCACACTTCTGTTTCTCAGGTTGGAGTCGGCTCCAACATCCATGTGTCGACTCCCGACCATGCCGAATTTTGAGAACTGTTCTGATACGCCCATGTGTCGACTCCTGACTTATAGTGTCGACTCCAAGGTCTGAACTTTTGAAAATTACAATTTGAAACTCATCTTAAAATCAATTTTGAGTGATATTTGAATTGTTAAACTTTCTTAATACCTGAAACACTCCATAAATTTGTCAGAAATAATGTGAATATACTCATGGCTTTTGTTAATCATCAAAATCAATAATTGGGTCAACAATCTCCCCCTTTTTGATGATGACAAAAACATTGAGTATATGCATGATTAATTAAAGAGTTTTACGATAGGAATAAGTTATCATAGTTAAGCTCCCCCTGAATGAGGTAGCTCCTATGAAACTCAAAATAAAATTTCTCTCCTTATTTTGAAATTTCATTTCTCTCCCCTTAATTTCATTTCTCTCCCTTAAAAAATTCATACAATAATCAACTTAATCAAATTATTTAAGTGTTCAATAATGCATATACAATATCTTTTCTCCCCCTTTTTTGTTATCAACAAAAAGGTTAAGATAAGATACAATTTAGCTTAACATTCAACCACAAGTTAACTCATTGAATAAGACAATATTAATTCAAAGAAATTTCATTGCATCAAAAGATTTCACTACATAAGTTTCATTACATCAAAACATTCCATTACATCAAAACATTCTACCAAAACATTACATCAAAATATTCTATTACAACAAAGTGTAAAGCAAACTAAAACTTTAAATTCCAAAACTGAAGCGTTTCTTCAGTCCTTCTAAGATCTTTTCCATTCCTTCTTTTTGAATCTTCATAAAATCATTTAAGCTCTTTGAACCAAGTCAGCTGCATTGTTTATATTCTCTTGTAGCTCTACATTGCTTCTAGAATATGTGTCAGAATCACCAGCAATGTCCTTGATCTTATCAAAAATATTCATTAAATCACATTTTAGGCTTCAGAAGAAGTTCCAAGAGAGGATCCAATTTGGTTCACTTTGTCTTCTAAGGAGTGGAAAGATTCTTTTAAACTCAAAAGTCTACTTTCAAAACTATTATTCATCTTCTCTTCATGTTCATCCAATAAAGTCTTAATTGCTCTAATTGTAAATCAGAAAAACCAGAAGCACTCGGAATTGAAGCAGGCATAGGTGTCGGTGAAGGCTCTGGTCTGCTAGGCTCTGGTGAAGGATATCTCATGGATGGTCCAGCTTCTGATGGTGCTAAAGCTCCAATCTCAGCTGCCCTGTCCTCTGAATGACCTTTCCTTTCCCAGTTCCCATTGACCTTAATGAACCCCATGCGATGAACAGTAGCGATGCTATAGTAATCTGTGTGTCTTAGGTTCTTTTTAGGTTCATTTTCTAAGATGACTACACCCTGACTTCTGAATGCTAAGGTTAGGATCATGCCATAGGGTAAGGAAGATCTCTTCTTGCCACCAGCCTCTGCCATGTACCAAATCATCATGCCAGGAAGATTAATAGGCTGTCCAGTCAAAACGCTATCCATGATCACAATGTCTCGCTCTGAGACATACTCGAACCTACCAGTCTTAGGGAATAAAATTCGACTACAAATATTATGCAACAATCTTAGCTCAAGAGGCAACTGATTTGCCCTGATTTCCTCAAAATCAACAACATCTCTTCCTAACATCCTTGACAAAGCTCCTGACCTATCACTGTGAAGTTTGCAATAGGTCCAAGAGTAGGAATCTCAAGAAGGTTCCCAAGAATCTTGGAAGTGAGATGTACCTCTTTCCTCTTACAGTACTTACTATGCCACCACTCCTCTTGACAAGTCTTGATAAAATTCTTTAACTAAAGCATATGTAGGAATGTCTAAAGAACACACCTTTTCCCAACCAATTTCTTTTAGTTGTCGTCCAATAGCGAATCCCTCATCTTCAAAAAATCCAAAATTGACCTTTCTTCCCATTGTAATCGCCCGGGCTAGAGTGTCAATGTGCGGTGAAGGAGGTGAGGAAGGGTCTGGAATCGCACTAGGAGTAGAGGACGAGGATGAAGAATCCGAAGATGGCAATGGTTGACGGATTGGGCGTCTCGCCATCCGCTTCCTCTTTCCACCGAACCACCATAGATCGTTCCCCTTCTCTTAGGTGCCATGGAATCCTAGGGAATGATTAATTGAAGGAATCTCAAGTTTTGATAGGGTTTAGAGAGGATTTGGAGATGATTTGAGTGAGATTAGGTCGAAGAGGTGTCGACTCGGCCCTAAATAGTCGAAAAGGGTCCACTAGGTGTCGACTCCCGCAAAGTCGGGTGTCGACTCCAACTCGCTAAAATGGTTAGCACCCGAACTGGAGTCGGCTCGCTAAAGCGGGTGTCGGCTCCAAGGTCCCTGACGAGAGTGACACAGAAATAAGGTGTCGACTCCAAAGATTGAGGTGTCGACTCAAGACAGATTCAAAAACCGATAAGAGTTTCAGTAATCCAAACTCATCAAGATAAAAATCAATAAATATGATAAAAATCCTTGGAATATGGAGAATCAATTGGTTCAACAATCTAGATGAATTTTCCTTAAAAAATTATGAAGAAATTTTAAGATGTTGAATAAAATCTAGATAATTGAACTTAAGAGTTTTGAGTCATTCCAACGGATCACAAATCCCTAATTCTCCTCTAAGATAACAAAATCTCTCTTCACTCAAGGGTTTTGTAAATATATCGGCTAATTGTTCCTCAGTATTAACATATTCTAGATAAATGTCATTATTAGCTACATGTTCTCTAATGAAGTGATATCTAATTTCAATATGCTTAGTTCTTGAATGTTGAATTGGATTTTTTGTTAGGTTTATTGCACTAGTATTATCACATCTAATAGGAGTTCTATCAAGTGTTATGCCATAATCTTCAAGTTGTTGCTTAATCCAAAGGATTTGAGCACAGCAACTTCCAGCTGCAACATATTCTGCTTCAGTAGTTATAATGCAACCGAATTTTTTTTTACTAAACCAAGAGATTAAGTTACTTCTAAAAATTGATATGCTCCACTTGTACTTTTTCTATCTAGTTTACAACCAGCATAATCAGAATCAGAATAAGTAATCAAATTTAGTATTGAGTCTCTAGAATACCATAAACCTACATTTTTAGTTCCACTCAAGTATCTTAGTATTCTTTTTACAACAATTAAATGTGATTCTTTAGGTTCAGATTGATATCTAGCACATAAGCAAACAACAAATATGATATCAGGTCTACTTGTTAAGTAAAGTAGTGATCCGATCATACCTCTATAATATTTTTGATCAACTGGCTTACCGTCTTCATCTTTGTCTAGTTTGCATGAAGGACTCATTGGTGTTCTGAGGGGTTTAATTAATTCCATCCCAAACTTTTTGAGGATTTCCTTTGTGTACTTTGTTTGGTTGATGAAGATTCCCTCTCTTCTTGTTTGATTTGGAGTCCCAGGAAGAAATTGAGTTCTCCCATCATGCTCATCTCGAATTCACCCTGCATTAACTTAGCAAAATCTTGACACAAGAGATTGTTAGTAGCACCGAATACAATATCATCAACATATATTTGTACTACTAATAAATCCTTATCTTTTTTTCAAGAATAGTGTTTTATCAACATTTCCTCTAGAAAAATCATTTTCGATTAGAAATTTGCTTAATCTATCATACCAAGCTCTAGGTGCTTGTTTTAAACCATAAAGTGCTTTGTGCAATTTAAAAACATGATTTAGAAATTTATGATCTTCAAAATCAGGTGGTTGTTCAACAAAAATTCCTCATTTATAAATCCATTTAAAAATGTACTTTTAACATCCATTTGAAATAAATTGATATTCATATGACATGCAAATGCAAGTAATAATCTAATTGCTTCTAATCTAGCTACAGGTGCAAAAGTTTTATCAAAATCAATTCCTTCTTCTTGATTATATCCTTTTGTGACTAATCTAGCTTTGTTTCTAATTACTATGCCATTTTCATCTAATTTATTTCTAAATACCCATTTTGATCCTATAACTGAATGATCTTTAGGTCTATCTACAAGGGTCCAGACATTATTCCTAGTAAATTGATTTAATTCCTCTTGCATAGCTAACATCCAATTATTATCTTTTTCAGCTTCTTCAATAGTTTTAGGTTCAATTTGAGATACAAATATAGATGATTATTGTTTCTCATTGATGATCTAGTTCTTACTCCTTGAGATGGATCACCTATGATTAATTCTTTTGATGACCATAGGCATATCTCCAATCTCTAGGAAGATCTACATCATTATGATTAGCATCAACAACATCAACACTAGGAGAATCATCATCTTTAGCTTCTTGTTCATGATCTGAAGATACATTTATATTCAATTTTTCAATATCTCTCTCAAGTAAATTTGTATCTTCCTCATCATCAATCTTTTCCGAACTCGATGCTAAAGATTCATCAAAAACTACATGAATAGATTCTTCTACAATTAAGTTTCTCTTGTTAAACACTCTATAGGCTTTACTAGATGTTGAATATCCTAAGAATATGCCTTCATCTGGTTTTGCATCAAATTTTCAAGATTATCCTTACCATTATTATGAATGAAACATTTACAACCAAATGCATGAAAGTAACTAATATTTGGTTTTCTATTATTCCATAGTTCATAAGGAGTTTTCTTAAGGATTGGCCTAATTAAAGCTCTATTAAGAATGTAACATGCCGTGTTTATAGCTTTCGCCTAAAAGTACTTTGGGAGTTGGCTTTCACATAGCATGGTACGGGCCATGTCTTCTAAGGTTCTATTCTTTCTTTCTACAACTCCATTTTGTTGTGGTGTTCTAGGTGCAGAGAAATTATGATGGATGCCATTTTCAATGCAAAAGTTTTAAATAAATGATTTTCAAATTCTGTGCCATGATCACTTCTAAGAGACACTATGGTATTATTTTTCTCATTTGTGACCTTCTTGAAAAATTTCAGAAATATTGGAAAGTTCTCATCTTTATGAGCTAAAAACAATACCCAAGTGTATCTAGAATAATCATCTACTATCACAAGACCATATTTCTTTCCTTATAGACTGGTGGTTCTAGTAGGTCCAAAGAAATCCATGTGAAGTAGTTCAAGTGGCCTAGAAGTGGAAACAATGTTTTTAGTTTTGAAGGAGTTTCTAGTTTGTTTTCAAATTGACATGCATCACAAACTTTGTTATTTTCAAAATCTAGTTGTGGAAGGCCTTTTACTAAATCCAATCTAATTAATTTGAAATTAAGTGTGTGCTTGCATGACCTAATCTACGATGCCACAGCCATCCAATCTCATTCATACTAGCATTATTAGAAACTAAGCAATGATTACTAGTAGACAAATTGTCTAAATCAATCAAGTATATTGCCATTTCTGTTTCTAATAAATACAATGCTATTATCAATGGGATTAGAAATAGTGCAAATAGAAGCTTCAAATGATACTTTGAAACCTTTATCATACAATTGGCTAATACTAATTAGATTATGCTTTAAACCATTAACATATAAGACATTTTCAATAAATGTGGAGGGAGTTATTTGAATTTTATCAAACCCCATGATTTGACCTTTGCCATTGTCACCAAACGTAACAACTCATCCTTTTTTACTTTCAAGGGTGATGAATTGATCCTTGTCACCCGTCATGTGTCTTGAGCAGCCACTATCGAGATACCACTTTCGCTTTGATCTTTTGGCCACAGACACTCCTGCAAAATGATCAAGTCTTATATTTAGGTACCCAAGCCTTCTTGGGTCCTTCATGGTTAGTAGCAAAAAAGATTGTTCCTTTTGGAACCCATATTTTCTTTCCTTTAATATTTAATTTCTTGTTACTTTTTCTTGCATTACATTCATAAGATTTATGGCCTTTCTTGTTGCAATTGTAATATATCATCATTTATTTTCTTAACAAAGAAATTGTTTACAAATTTTTGTTTCATGTTTGGTCTATATCCTAATCCAGCTCTATCAAAAATAGCCGTTGATTACTTAAAAGTAAATTCAGTTTTTCAGAGCTATATGTAAATTTATCAACTATGTTCTTGTATTTTTAATTTCTTTCTTTAAGTTAAGGTTTTCATTCATGATTGATTCTTTTTCTTTTAGAAATCTCTCCTTTTCATCTTTTAAATCCTTAACTTCAAGTGTTAAATCATTTTTCTCTTTACACAGATTTAAGTTTTTATTTTTCAAAAACTTATTTTTCTTTTTCAGAATTTTAAAATCATTGACTAATTCATTAAAAGCATCATATAATTCATCAAATGTAAAATCATCATTGAGGGTTTCGGTACTTACTTCGTCATCGTTGTTTGCCATAAAACAAATGTTTGTAACTTCTTTTTGTTCCTCCTCGGAAGAGGATTCTTCGCTATCGCTCCATGTTGCAACATAAGCCTTCTTCTTCTTCTTGTAGGCTTTCTTCAATTGAGGACAGTCATATCTGAAATGCCCTTTCTTGCACTCATAACATATTAAGGGCTCTTTTTCTTTTTCTTTGTTCTTTTCTTTCTCTTTCTCTCCTTTCATTTTTGTTCCAACTTTTTCTTGTGGAAGGGTCTCATTCTTTGCATGAATCTTTTGAATTTCTTTGCAAGAAGTGTAGTCTCCTCATCATCATCATCACTGCAGCTTTCCTCACTTTCTGCAGCCTTAAGAGCAATAGTTTTTTTTCTTGACTTCTTCCTCTTGATGTTGTTTCATAGTCAGCTCATGGGCCATTAAGGATCCAAGTAGCTCCTCCAAAGGTAAAACATTTAAATCCTTGGCTTCTTGGATTGCAGTCACCTTCGCTTCCCATGATCTTGGAAGTGACCTAAGAATTTTACGCACAAGTTTAGAATTAGTATAAGTCTTACCAAGACTTTTCAAGCCATTTACAATATCAGTGAATCTTGTGTACATGCATGTAATTGTTTCAGTTTGTTCCATGCTAAATAGTTCATATTTATGCACCAAAATATTAATTTTTGATTCTTTTACTTGATTAGTACCCTTATGGGTAACTTCTAATCTATCCCAAATTTCTTTTACGGAAATACATGTAGAAATTCGATTAAATTCATTTGCATCTAATGAACAATACAAAACATTCATGGCTTTAGCATTGAGCTGAGCCAACTTCTTATCATGTTCATCCCATTCCATTTCCGGTTTAGGAATCACCATGTTGTCTACTCTAATTGTGGGTGTGTGTGGACCATTAACTATGATTCCCCATAAGTCATAGTCAAGTGCTTGAATGAAAATCTTCATCCTAGCTTTCCAATAACCATAATTAGTTCCATTGAATAAAGGAGGTCGATTAGTGGATTGACCTTCTAAATAAGATGAACTAGCTTGAGCTGCCATTTGGATCTTTTGCTCTTGATCGTTAGACCAAATTCAAATGAGCACTAGCTCTGATACCAATTGTTGGCCCAGATGGCAACCCAAGAGGGGGGGGGGGTGAATTGGGTTCTAAAAATTTTAACTCTTTTTGAAATTAAATCGATTGATATCAAAGTATGCAAGCGAATGGAGTTAATCGAAGCTTAGCACAGGCAATTAAAGAAGAGAGAGAGAGATCAAAATACAAACACAAAGATTTTATAGTGGTTTGGTGTAACCAACACCTACGTCCACTCCCAAGCTCCACTTGGGTCCACACTATAATCCTCTTGATTACAGTCGAGTTGTTTTACAAGCTCACAACTCAAACTTGTTTTTTACCCGGGATCACAATGAACCAGTCGGTTTTTCGGGCTTACCAGCACAAAACCCAACCTCAAGCTATATCTAGCTTGACCCAGGTATACCACCTCCACTAATTCAATCCCTCTGATTGAATTAGCAAACAAATGAAATCAATCAATGTTTACAATGACAAACAGCTCCTTAAATAAGCGAATATGCAATAAAAAATAGACAAGAATAGAAAAGCCTGTTTGAAGTGATTTGAATGTAGGCTTGGCTTTTTTCTTCTTTTTCTCTTCTCCTTTGAAAGGTTGAATCAAGCTCCAGCTCAATTTCACCCAGGAATATGTTGTTGAGAAGATGGAAAAAAATAGGTTTTGGCTTCTTCTTTTCCTTCTTTGAAATCCTTTGAAATTGAACTTTGTATGCCTTGGATTTCTTTTGAACCTTTCTTTAGAAGATGGGCGAGCTCACAGAGATTTCTCTTTTTAAAATGGCTCTCTTGAATATCTCAATTTTTTGATCTTTCTTCCATTTTTTGTTTCTTTCTGTCCTTCTTTTAAACGTCTTTCTCCCCTTTTTATAGATTTTCTTTAATCCGAAATTAGATGAAAACTAGCCATTATTTCTGTCCTTGGATTGCTCCTACACACAAGAAAAATAGCCGTTAGAAATTAGGTGAGAAAATGTTACCGTTGGAGGCCGTTCTGACACTTTGAAAATCCGTTCCTGTTAGGTTGGAGTCGGCTCCAACTTTTTATGTGTCGGCTCCACTTCGTATATCCAAAAATAGTAATAAAAGTTTTCGTTGAGGGGTCGGCTCCCGATAAGTTATGTGTCAGCTCCCCGCATCCAGATGTTGGCTCCCGAAACAAAAGGTGTCAACTCTAAATATAGCCCAAAATATGCTCTCTGTTCTCAGGTTAGAGTCGGCTCCACTCATTCTAGGTGTCGGCTCCCGAATATCAGGTGTCGGCTCCCAAATTTCATGTGTCGGCTCCAGAAACTAACGCAGAAAAGTACACTTCTATTTCTTAGGTTGGAGTCGGCTCTAGACATCCATGTGTCGACTCCCGACCGTGCCAAATTTTGAGAATTGTTCTGACACGCCCATGTGTTGACTCCTGACTTATAGGTGTCAACTCAAGGTCTAACTTTTGAAAATTATAATTTGAAACTCATCTTAAAATTAATTTTGAGTGATATTTGAATTGTCAAACTTTCTTAATACATGAAACACTCTATAAATTTGTCAGAAACAATGTGAATATACTCATGGCTTTTGTTAATCATCAAAATCAATAATTGGGTCAACACTAGTGCTCTTGATTTTCTTCTCGTGTGCATGCCAATATCCTAGTCTCCAGGAGAAACCCTGGCCGCCGCCCTTGTTTTTCTCTAGTGGATGCCCAAGAGCCTCTTGGCTGCCCCTCCTTCTATACTTCTTCCTTGCCTCTTTGCCTCTAATCTGACTTTTCTCTCTTGTTCTTTAACCCTTGGATGGTGTTCTTGCAGGTCCCTTAGTAATCGTGAATCCAGGATTCAAGGTGATCGCCATCTAGGTCAGCGGATACTTAGCCATAGATCCATGGGTTGAAGCTTGGTTATCCAGGGTGCATCCGCCAGCAGAGTGACCCCTTTAGCATCTCAATCTCCTTGTCCTACCAGGTATACCCCCTCTAATATGCTAGTAGCTTTATTATGGGAGAGCAAGCCCTATTGGGGCTTCTTAGCCTCGATGGTCCTTCTTCTCAGATATTATGTGGAACTGTTTTGCGTGCTGAAAATTACTGTGAGTTTTTCTGAACCCCTCTTAGGTGCTTACTTCGAAAAACTAATCAATTAAAAATCATAAATCCTCTAAAATCCACTTGCATGTAATATCAGTCCTACATCAAGTAGGCCATAGGGTAGAGCAGCTTTAGATCTACTAACTACCTCTCTCATCACACAAATCATTTTTCTAGGTAGGTGTAAATGAGTTTGGGTCATAACATGAAACATTATAGTCAAATCTTGGTCATTCATATAGTTAAAACTACCACTTCTAGAAGACACCGAGAAATAATACTGTGAAGTAACCTCATTTTTGCATTCAAATTTTTAGCAAAGACACGATCGATATGAGAAGCATCATTAATATCAAGAATAGTTTCTAATTTATACTTTTTGTTATCAAAAGTGTCCTCACCAACACCGGTATCTGGAATTTCAAAATCTCTCAAAGTATGTTCATCAAAATCAATTCTAACACCTTTAACTTTTGAAGATATTCTATCATTACCAAAGCTGATATTATGATATAAAATTTTGACAAGATCCAAATAAATGGGAAGGTTTGTTTTAAGTAAATGTTCCCATCCTTGATGTGGTAAGTTTTCTCCAATAATTTTTTTTTTCAAAATCTAGAAACTCAAAATCAACTATTTTTTCAAATGCTACAGATCTTCTAATCATAGATTGGAAACTAGAAGGATTAGAAGAAGAGCACTCACTAATGCCTCAGGAAGAAGATCTGCGAATAGATTTACCTTTGGGAGCCATTGATCCAATGAAAGAAGGAGGATTTGAAGTTAAAACAAAGAAGGGAAGCTTGAGGGGAAGAAGATTCTTGGCTTTGGAAAGAAGGTGATGCACGGCTTGGAGAAGTGGAATTGGAAGCAAGAAATCAGTCCTTAAAGCAGCTGGTTCCAATTCCTTTTTAGTTGGAATACCAATGAAGCAAAGTTAGTATTCCAAAACGTGAAATCTGGTCTTCCAACACTAAAAATTGGAAGACCGGTGTCATCCATTTGGTATTCCACTCCAAAAAGTGGAATGCCAAAGTGTTAAAATCGATAGGCCAGAGAAAATGAATGTAAATGATTTCATTCATTCAAATCATCAGCCAAATAATTTAAAATTGATCCAATAAAAATCTTAAAAATAAGGAACATGAAGATCAAGCAATGGCGATTCATATGACATAAAATTTATGCAATGATAATGAGTGCAAGAGTATATAAAATTTAAACAATCATAATAACTCATTTAAATAGTAGGATTAAGCATACCAAGCTCTCTTCTAATTTTACAAAATTTTGATTCATCAAGAGGTTTTGTAAAAATATCAGCGAGCTGCAAATCAGTACAAATATGTTCAAGCACAATGTTACCATTATTAACATGATCTCTAATAAAATAATGCCTAATCTCTATGTGTTTTGTCCTAGAGTGCTGAATAGGATTCTTAGTTAAATTGATAGCACTAGTATTATCGCATTTTATTGGAATGCCTTTAAGTTTAATGCCATAGTCTTTTAGTTGTTGTTTAATCCATAAGATTTGAGAACAACAACTTCCAACTGCAATATACTTAGCCTCAGCTATGGACAATGCCACTAAAGTTTATTTCTTGCTAAACCATGAGATTAAATTAACACCTAGAAATTGGCAAGTTCCACTAGTAGATTTTCTATCTAATTTATAACCTGCAAAGTCTGAATCAGTGTATCCTATTAAGTCAATGCTAGTTTGTTTGTCATACCATATTCCTAATTTAATTGAACCACTCAAATACTTAAAGATTCTCTTAATAGCTAATAGATGAGGTTCCTTAGGGTTAGCTTGATATCTAGCATACATACAGACACTAAACAATATATCTAGCCTACTAGTAGTTAAATACAATAAAGATCCTATCATTCCTCTATATAATTTCATATCAACATTTTTATCAATACTACAAGAGTCTAATCTACAAGAGGAGCTCATAGGTGTACTGATATACTTCGAAGTCTTCATGCCAAATTTCTTTAATATTTCTTTGATATATTTGCTTTGGCAGATGAAGATTTCATCATCACTCTGCTTGATTTGTAATCCAAAAAAATAGTTTAACTCTTCCATCATGCTCATCTCGAACTCTTCCTACATTAGCTTTGCAAAGTCTTGACATAATATTTCATTAGTAGCACCGAAAATGATGTCATCAACATAAATTTGAACAATAAGCATATCATTATTTTTTATTTTAATGAAAAGTGTTGTATCAACATTTTTTCTAATGAATTTGTTGCTAATCAAGAATTTGCTTAATCGATCATATCACGCTTGAGGAGCTTGTTTCAAACCATACAAAGTTTTGTTCAATTTAAAAACATGGTTTAAAACAAGTGGTTCTCAAATCCTAGTGGTTGTTCAATAAACACTTGCTCGGCAATATATCTATTTAGGAAAGCACTCTTAACATCCATTTGATATAACTTAAAATTCATGAAGCATACAAAAGCATGTAACAATCTAATAGCTTCTAGTCTAGCAATAGGAGCATAAGTTTCATCAAAATCAATTTCCTCTTCATGACAATAACCTTTAGCTACTAGTCTTGCTTTGTTTCTAACTATGTTACCATTCTCATCCAACTTATTTCTAAATACCCATTGAGTCCCAATAATTGGATGATCATGAGGTCTATCAACTATTGTCCATACATTATTCCTCTCAAACTAGTTCAATTCATCATGCATAGCATTTATCCATTCTATATTATCCTTAGAATCATCAAAACATTTTGGTTCAATATGAGAAACAAATGCTAAGTTATTATAAGTATCTCTAAATGAAGATCTAGTTCTAATAAGATATCACCAATCTTAGGATGTTGTGTACATACCTCCAACCTCTTTCTAAATCATGATTACCTTGAGGTTCTTTATGATTTGCCTATTCTTAATTGGTTTGAACAATTGGTTCCTCTTTTTCTTCTAAAGTAAGTTCCTTCACTTGATTTTTAATTTCTCTTTCTGTTGGGGAGATTGTTGAGAAAAGGTTGCCCCAATCTTATTGATTTTGATGATTACCAAAAGCCATGAGTATATTAAAAGATGCAATGAGTTTATTTACATAAGAAATGAATTTATTTAGAACAATCAATGAGTATGTTAAGTATGACATTAATCAATTTGAAAGTAACTTCAAGCTCCATGTTTAAGCTTTCAAAAAGAAATTTTTATACTTCATATGTCAATCAATGAGTTTTAGGAACATTTCTTGAATTGATTCCTAATGACAATTTTATTATATTCAAGTCAAAAAATTAATTTAAAATGAATCTGAAATGAATTTCAAGTCAATCAAAAATTCTCTGATTTTTGATACGTTCCGAAGCCGACTCTAGAGTTTCAGAGTCGACTCCACTCAGTATACAGAGTTTCTTGAGTTTCTCGAGTCGACCCCTATGATTTCAAGAGTCGACCCCCGATTCTGTCGAGCCGACTCCATGACTGTATGAGTCGACTCCGCTCAGACACCAGAGGAGTATTTTCTGAGCACTTCACGAGACGACCCCTAACTTTTCATGAGTCGACTCCCGACTGTCAAGAGTCGACACCTTATTTTCGATGAGTCAACCCTTCAACTTTTGAACATTTCTATTTTTGGTATCGCGTCTTCGAGCTGACTCGCGAAAAGCAGGAGTCGACTCCAACAAATCTGGGCATGATTTTTTTGAATGCCAACTCAGCGCCAACGGTAAGATTTTTATTTAACGGCTATATTTCTTTGTTTCTAACGGCTATATTTTTGCAAAATCTATAAATAGAGAAGCCGTTTTCAAATCAAAGATATACAAATAGAGAGATATTCACATCTAGAGAGAAAAAGAAAAAAATTAGAAAAATAGAGCATCATTTAAAAAAATCCGAGATTCAAAAATAGAGTGAAAGAAAAAGTGGGAAATCAAAGGAAGCTTCGTCTGTGCTCAAGTTCAACAATCCAAGAAAGCTTCAGAAGAAAATCCAAGAGCTATTCAAGAGCAAATCAAAAGATTTTTAACTTTCAAAGAAAGAGAGAAAAAGCTCAAAATCTTCTCAACTGCTTCAACTGTGAAGAATCGGAGCTGAGGCTTGATTCAATCTTGCAAGGAGAAGAAGAAAAGAAGAAAAGCTCAAAAGCTAACCAACTACAAATCAGGCTTTTCTAAACTTTATTCTTTTATTTGATTATCTGCTCATTGAGGAGCTGTGTACTTGAAAAACACTATTTCTATTATTTGTGTCTAGTTCAATCTGGGGTATTGAACTAGTGGAGGTAGTCTTACATCTGTTCAAGCTTAGTATAGCTTGTGTTAGGGTTTTTGTGCTGGTGAGCCCAAAAAACCGGCTGGGTTCGTTGTGATTCCGAGAAACAACAAGTTTGAGTTGTGAGCTTGTAAAACAACTCGGCTGTAATCAAGGAAGATTATAGTGTGGACCCAAGTGAATCTTGGGAGTGGATGTAGGTGTTGGATACACCGAACCACTATAAAATCTTTGTGTTTGCCATGTTTCCATTGACTCTATCTTTATCTCTATTTTATTCACTGTACTTTGTATTTACATTGCATTTGCTCTCATTCTTCTTAAGCAAACTATTTTAAAAGGCTAAATTTTTAAAGAATCCAATTCACCCCCCCCCCTTGGGTTGTCATCTGGGCCAACAATTGGTATCAGAGCTAGTGCTCATTAGATTTTGATCACACGATCAAGAGCTAAAGATCCAAATGGCAACTCAAGTTGGATCATTTGCTGAAGGTCATTCTACGAATAGACCTCCTTTGTTTAATGGTTCAAATTATTCTTATTGGAAAGCAAGAATGAGGATATTCATTCAAGCTTCTGATTATGAATTATGGGGTGTTATAATTAATGGACCTAGTACACCCACACATGTTATTGATGGCACTATTATTCCTAAGCTTGAAAGGGACTGGAATGATAATGATAGGAAGATGGCATAGCTTAACGCTAAAGCCATGAATGTTTTATAGTGCTCTTTGATGCAAATGAATTTAATAGAATCTCCACATGTAATTTCGCAAAGAAGATTTGGGATAGACTAGAGGTTACCCATGAGGGTACCAACCAAGTAAAAGAATCTAAAATTAATATTCTTGTTCATAAATATGAGTTGTTCAGCATGGAACAATCTAAAACCATTGCATGCATGTATACTAGATTTACAGATATTGTAAATGGTTTAAAAAGTCTTGGTAAGACATATAACTCAGAACTTGTTTGGAAAATTCTTAGGTCACTACCAAGATCATGGGAAGCAAAAATGACAGCAATCCAAGAAGCAAGGACCTCAACACTCCCTTAGAGGAGCTTCTAGGATCACATATGACCCATGAGTTGACAATGAAGCAGCATGTAGAGGAGGACACAAAGAAGAAGAAAGTAATTGCCCTCAAAGCTGCAAAAGAAGAAGAGAGCAGCATCGATGATGATGATGATGATGAAGAGACTGCTCTCTTAGCTAAAAAGTTTAAAAGATTCATGAGAAGAAAGAAACCCTTCCACAAGAAGAAATTTGGAGCAAAGTGGGAAGGAGAAAATGATAAGAACAAGGACAAGGACAAAGAAAAAGAGAAAGACCCCTTGACTTGCTATGAGTGTAATAAACCAGGGCACTTTAGGAATGAATGTCCTAAATTGAAGAAAGCCTACAAAAAGAAAAAGAAGGCTTATGTGGCGACTTGGAGTGATAGCGAATAATCTTCTTCCGAGGAAGAAGAACAAAAGAAAGTTGCAAATGTATGTTTTATGGCGGACGACAACGATGAGGTAAGTTCCGATAACCCTTGCGATGAATTTGCATTTGATGAATTATTTGATGCTTTTAATGAACTTGTCGGCGATTTCAAGGTTTTGAAAAAGAAATACAAGTTTTTTGAAAAATGAAAATTTAACTTTCATTAAAGAAAAGGAAGATCTTAATAATGAAGTTAAGAAACTTAAATCTAAAAATGAAATTTTGGTAAAAGAAAAAGAATTAATTTTCAATGAAAATGATAACCTAAGGAAAGAGGTTGAAAAACATAAGAACATAGTTGATAAGTTTACCTTAAGCTCAGCTAAATTGGACATGTTTAAATAGTCAAAAGCAGTTTTTGACAAAGCCGGATTAGGGTTATAACACTTTAAGAAAACAAAATCACTGAAAAATATTTTTGTGCGTGCTGGCCAAAGTAATTTTACATGCTTTAAATGTAATCAAAAAGGACATAAATCTTATGAATTTAAAATTCTAAAACCTAATAAAAACTTAAATATTAAAGGAAAGAAAATATGGGTTCCGAAAGGAACAATATTTGTTGCTACTAACCATGAAGGACCCAAGAAAGCTTGGGTACCTAAACATAAAGTTTGATTTCATTGCAGGAATGTCTTGTGGCCAAGAGATCAAAGAGAAAGTGGTATCTTGATAGTGGCTACTCAAGACATATGACGGGTGACAAAGAAGAATTCATCACCCTTGAAGAAAAGAAAGGAGGAGTTGTTACATTTGGCGACAATGGCAAAGGCCAAATCTTGGGGTTTGGTAACATTCAAATAACTCCCTCCATATTATTGAAAATGTACTTTATGTTGATGATTTAAAGCATAACTTAATTAGTATAAGCCAATTATGTGACAAAGGTTTTAAAGTATCATTTGAATCTTCTATATGCACAGTAGCTAATCCCATTGATAATAGCATTGTTTTTATTGGAAATAGAAATGGCAATGTATACTTGATTGACTTAGATAATTTGTCTACTAATAATCATTGCTTAGTTGCTAATAATGCTAATATGAATGAGATTGGTTGGTTGTGGCATCGAAGATTAGGTCACGCAAGCACACACCTAATTTCAAAACTAATTAGAATGGATTTAGTAAAAGGTCTACCTAAAATAGATTTTGAAAATAACAAAATATGTGATGCATGTCAGTTTGGAAAACAAACGAGAAGTTCTTTTAAATCTAAAAATGTTGTTTCAACTTCTAGGCCATTAGAGCTACTTCACATGGACCTTTTTGGACCAACTAGAACCACAAGTCTAGGAGGAAAGAAATATGGTCTTGTGATAGTAGATGATTACTCTAGATTCACTTGGGTAATGTTTTTAGCTCACAAAGATGAGACTTTCTCGATATTCCTGAAATTCTTTAAGAAAGTAACAAATGAGAAAAACACTACCATAGTGTCTCTAAGAAGTGATCATGGAACTGAATTTAAAAATCATTTATTTAAAAGTTTTTGCAATGAAAATGGTATTAATCATAATTTTTCTGCACCAAGAACCCCTCAACAAAATGAAGTAGTTGAAAGGAAAAATAGGACTCTAGAAGACATGGCCCGTACCATGCTATGTGAAAGTAAACTCCCGAAATACTTTTGGGCAGAAGCTATTAACACAGCATGTTACATCCTAAATAGAGCTTTAATAAGACCTATTTTTAAAGAAAACACCTTATGAATTATGGATGATAGAAAACCCAACATTAAATATTTTCATGCATTTAGTTGTAAATGCTTTGTTCACAATAATGGTAAAAATAATTTAGGCAAATTTGATGCTAAATCTGATGAAGGAATATTCTTAGGATATTCAATAACTAGTAAAGCATATAGAGTATTTAACAAGAAAACTTTAGTGGTTGAAGAATCCATTCATGTAGTTTTTGATGAATCTTTAGCAACTCGTTCCGAAAAGTTTGATGATGAAGAAGATACAAACATAATTGAGAAAGATCTTGAAAAATTAAATATTGATGTATCTTCAGATCATGAGCAAGACGCTAAAGATAATGATTCACCTAAGGATGATGATATTTACACTAATCATAATGATATAGATCTACCTAGGGATTGGAGATATGCTTATAGTCACCCTAAGGAATTGATTATAGGTGATCCATCTCAAGGAATAAGAACTAGATAATCTATGAGAAATATTAATAATCATCTTGCATTTGTATCACAAATTGAACCTAAAACTATTGAAGAAGCTGAAAAAGATAATAATTGGATGTTAGCAATGCAAGAAGAATTAAATCAATTCACTAGAAATAATGTATGGACATTAGTAGAAAGAACTAAAAATTATTCTGTTATAGGATCAAAATGGATACTTAGAAATAAACTAGATGAAAATGGCATAGTAATTAGAAACAAAGCTAGATTAGTTGCAAAAGGATATAATCAAGAAGAAGGTATTGATTTTGATGAAACCTTTGCACCAGTAGCAAGATTAGAAGCCATTAGACTATTACTTGCATTTGCATGTCACATGAATTTTAACTTATTACAAATGGATGTAAAAAGTGTTTTTCTAAATGGACTTATAAATGAAGAAGTATATGTAGAACAACCACCAGGTTTTGAAGATCATGAATTTTAAATCACGTTTTTAAATTGCACAAAGCTTTATATGGTTTGAAACAAGCACCTAGAGCTTGGTATGATAGATTAAGCAAATTCTTAATTGAAAATGATTTTGTAAGAGGAAATGTAGATAAAACATTATTTTTGAAAGAAAAAGTAAAGATTTATTAGTAGTTCAAATATATGTTGATGATATTATTTTTGGTGCTACTAACAATCTTCTATGTCAAGAATTCGCTAAGTTGATGCAGGGTGAGTTTGAAATGAGCATGATGGGAGAACTCAACTTCTTCCTTGGACTCCAAATCAAACAAAGCAAAGAGGGAATCTTTATCAACCAAACAAAGTACACAAGAGAAATTCTAAAGAAGTTTGGTATGGAATCAATCAAACCCCTCGGAACACCAATGAGTCCTTCATGCAAGCTGAACAAAGATGAAGAAGGTAAGAGGTTGATCAAAAATATTATCGAGGTATAATTGGATCCTTACTTTACTTAACTGCAAGTAGACCAGACATAATGTTTGCTGTTTGCTTATGTGCTAGATTTCAGTCTGAACCTAAAGAATCACATTTAATTGCTGTTAAAAGAATACTAAGATACTTAAGTGGAACAAAAATGTAGGTTTATGGTATTCTAGAGACTCAACACTGAACTTAATTGGATATACTGATTTTGATTATGCTGGATGTAAGTTAGATAGAAAAAGCACAAGTGGTGCATGCCAATTCTTAGGAGTAACTTAATCTCATGGTTTAGCANATGCTGGATGTAAGTTAGATAGAAAAAGCACAAGTGGTGCATGCCAATTCTTAGGAAGTAACTTAATCTCATGGTTTAGCAAAAAGCAAAATTCAGTTGCATTATCAACTACTGAAGCTGAATATGTTGCGGCTGGAAGTTGCTGTGCTCAAATCCTATGGATTAAGCAACAACTTGAAGACTATGGTATCACACTTGATAAGACACCTATAAGATGTGATAATACAAGTGCAATCAATCTAACTAAAAATCCAATTCAACACTCTAGAACAAAACATATTGAAATTAGATATCATTTTATTAGAGAACATGTAACTAATGGAGAAATATGTCTTGATTATGTTAATACTGAAGATCAATTAGCGGATATATTTACAAAACCCTTGAGTGAAGAAAGATTCTGTTATCTTAGAGGAGAGTTAGGGATTTGTGATCCATTAGAATGAATTTGAAACCCCTAAGGAAATTTTATCTAAAATTCTTTCAAATCCTTGATCTTTAAGGAAATCTTATCTAGAATTCACATCTAATTGATTTATTAAAATCCAATGATTATTTTATCAATTCTTATGATCAATATCCGGACACATTTCAGATTATCTGAAACTTTATGTTTTTTGCTCTGAAATGGTCTCGGAGCCGACTCGGTGAGTATCGGAGTCGACTCCATGTTTCTACTGAAACTCTAGAGTCGACCCCTTCTCTGCGCGAGTCGACTCCACTTCAGGAAAGATTTCTGTGACTACCCGGAGTCGACCCCTCACTTTGTGGGAGTCGACTCGAAGTGGTCCCAGGTCGATTTATCTAGGGCAGAGTCGACTCGCCGCTCATTTCAATCATTTCAAATCATCCAAATACTCTCTCCAAAATTTTCCTAACCTACCAAATCCTCAGAAATCCCTGATTAACCCTTCCATTAGATCAAATGGCTCCTAAAACCCGTGGATCTAACCTTGGTGCGGCCGGAGTGAAAAGGAAGAAGGCGGTGAGGAAGACTGTGAGGCGTCCTGTTCGTGAACCTTCACCGAGCATGGATTCAACCTCATCCTCTTCGACTCCTAGTGCTTCTCCCTCTACGGCCCCATCTCAGGTAGATCGACTTGCCGATAGAGTGATAACAACCGGGAGGAAAGTTGATTTCGAATTATTTGAGGCCGAAGGATTTCTTGT
This sequence comes from Calamus simplicifolius, assembly GCA_900491605.1. Classification (NCBI taxonomy): domain Eukaryota; kingdom Viridiplantae; phylum Streptophyta; class Magnoliopsida; order Arecales; family Arecaceae; genus Calamus; species Calamus simplicifolius. Next base: position 32,295 of record UESW01004945.1, on the reverse strand, counting down.
GGGGAGGCAGTTGATTGAAATAGGTTAGGAAAAGATTTGTTCTTTAGATTGTCCTACCTACCCAGCCCTAGTCAAAGAATTTTATAAAAATCTTTCTAGAGGAGACAATGGACTTGTAAGCATCATTAGAGGAAATAGAATATCTGTGACAGTGGATTTGCTTTCTAGATTGTTGGATCTTCCAGTGTCGGGTACATCTACTTTTTCTTCTGAAGATAGAAGCCCAGCTCTATCTAGACTGCTTAACAGGGAGATTGTTGGTTTTGAAGAGGTCTTTGCTAATCAATTGTCCTTAGAATTAAGACTTCTCCACAATATTTATAGTAGAATCCTATTCCCCAAGATTGGGAGATTTGACTATGTTTCCGAAAGAGATATTTGTAATGGATGCTATAGTAACTGGTAAACCCATTAATCTTCCGAGCATGATATTATGGTACATTGCTGATTGTGGAAGCAAGAGAAAATCCAGTTTACCCTACGGCATGATTCTTACTAAAATATTTCAAAGCCAAGGGATAATCATATCAGATAGTGAGCCAATGAGGAATTTAAGACGTACCGATTACTATAGTTTGGCCACTATACATAGAATGGGTTTTGTGAAGAAGAATGGCAGATGGGAAAGGAAAGGTATGATGGAAGATAGAGCCATGGACATTGAGGCACCGGGACTGTCAATCAGACATTCTTCGCCTGTACCTTCGAGCTCTCCTGTTCCTGCTCCAGTCCCTTCCCCTGCTCCGATGGTTGATCGGCCATCATCATCTTCGTCTGTCGGTTTCTCAGAACTTCAGTTAAGGCAGCTTAAGGTCTTCTTGATGATCAGGTAGATAAATTGAAATCAGAGTTTGACAACAAATTTATGAATATTAAAGAAACTCTTTACTCCTTAGATGATCGGATCACCAAGATTGAGTCAACCCTTAGCACTTCATCTGAGTCTTTAAGTGGAGACCTAAAGAATATCTTTGAAGAACTTAAAGACATCTGTGGAGATGGTGAAACCTATGCAAAATGCAATGCTGAACTCCAAGACAAAATATTAACTGCTTGCACTTTTGTAGATGAAAGACTGAAGGATTATGTTAAGATTCAAACAGACGGAATGAAAAATATTATAGATCACTTAACTAGGATTGTAAGGACTCACTTTTGATGTATTAGATGCTTAGTCTTTACAATGTAATGAAGTTCACTTTATGTTTTACATTTTGATACATTGATGTAATGAAAAATCTAGTTATGTTTGAATGCTCAATGTAATCTGAGTTTAAATGTACTTCTCCTATTATCAATGAATCTCAGATTTTGTTAAAACATATCTTGAATGAATGATTATATTTGTTGCATCTCTACCTTTTTGTTGATAACAAAAAAGGGGGAGAGTTTTATAACTATATATGCATGGGAGAAATTTAACTAATTGAATGAATGGAATATATAATTGAGTTTCATAGGGGGAGCTACCTCATTCAGGGGGAGCCTAACTATGAAAAAAAATAAATTCATTAATCAATCATGCATATACTCAATGTTTTTGTCATCATCAAAAAGGGGAGATTGTTGGGGAGATTGTTGAGAAATTATTGCCCCAATCTTATTGATTTTGATGATTACCAAAAGCCATGAGTATATTAAAAGATGCAATGAGTTTATTTATATGAGCAATGAATTTATTTAGAACAATCAATGAGTATGTTAAGTATGACTTTAATCAATTTGAAAGTAACTTCAAGCTCCATGTTTAAGTTTTCAAAAAGAGATTTTTACACTTCATATTTCAATCAATGAGTTTTTGGAACAATTCTTGAATTGATTCCTAATGACAATTTTATTGTATTCAAGTCAAAAAAATTGATTTAAAATTAATCTGGAACGAATTTCAAGTCAATCAGAAATTACTCTGATTTTTGATACGTTCGGAGCCGACTCTAGAGTTTCAGAGTCGACTCTACTCAGTTTACAGAGATTCCTGATTTTCACGAGTCGACCCCTGTGATTTCAAGAGTCGACCCCCGATTATGTCGAGCCGACTCCATGACTGTGTGAGTCGACTCCACTCAGACACCAGAGGAGTTTTTCTGAGCACTTCGCGAGTCGACCCCTTGCCTTTCATGAGTCGACCCCCGACTGTCAGGAGTCGACACCTTATTTTCGTTGAATCGACCCTTTGACTTTCTGAATATTTCTATTTTTGGTATCGCGTCTTCGAGCCGACTCGCCCAAAGCTGGAGTCGACTCCAACAAATCTGGGCATGATTTTTCTGAATGCCAACTCAGCACCAACGGTAAGATTTTTCATTAACGGCTATATTTCTTTGTTTCTAACGGCTATATTTTTGCAGAATCTATAAATAGAGAAGCCATTTTTCAAATCAAAGATAGAGATATATATAAATAGAGAGATATACACATCAAGAGAGAAAAAGAAAAAAAAAAATCGAAAAACAGAGCATCATTTGAAAAAATCCGAGATTCAAAAATAGAGAGAAAGAAAAAGTGTGAAATCAAAGGAAGCTTCATCTGTGCTCAAGTTCAACAATCCAAGAAAGCTTCAGAAGAAAATCCAAGAGCTATTCAAGAGCAACTCAAGATATTTTCAATATTCAAAGAAAGGAAGAAAAAGCTCAAATCAACTCCAACGTTCAGTCCGTGAAGAATCCGAGCTGAGGCCCGATTCTACACTTCAAAGGAGTTGAGGAAGAAGAAAAGAAGAAAAGCTCAAAAGCCAACCAACTACAAATCAGGATTTTCTAAACTTTGTTCTTTTATTTGATTATCTGCTCATTGAGGAGCTGTGTAATTGAAAAAAATAATATTTCATTTGTTTGTATCTAGTTCAATCTGGGGGATTGAACTAGTGGAGGTAGTCTTACCTCGGTACAAGCTTAGTATAGCTTGTGTTAGGGTTTTTGTGCTGGTGAGCCCGGAAAACCAGCTGGGTTCGTTGTGATCCCGGAAAAATAACAAGTTTGAGTTGTGAGCTTGTAAAACAACTCGGCTGTAATCAAGGAAGATTATAGTGTGGACCCAAGTGAATCTTGGGAGTGGACGTAGGTGTTGGATACACCGAACCACTATAAAATCTTTGTGTTTGCCGTGTCTCATTTATCTCTATCTCTATCTCTATCTTATTGATTGTATTTTTTTGCATCTGCATTCACTTTCTCTCACTAAGCAAACAAATACTTAAAAAGGTTTAAATTTTTTAAAAGAACCCAATTCACCCTCCCCCTCTTGGGTTGTCATCTGGGCCAACATTTTGCATAGCTAGCATCCAATTACTATCTTTTTCAGCTTCTTCAATAGTTTTAGGTTCAATTTGAGATACAAATGCAAGATGATTATTGATATCTCTCATTGATGATCTAGTCCTTACACCTTGAGATGGATCACCTATGATTAGGTCCTTAGGATGACCATAAGCATATCTCCAATCTCTAGGTAGATCTTGATCATTTTGAACAGTATCAATACCATCATCCTTAGGTGAGTCATCATCCTTAACTTCAGGTTCCTGATCTGAAGATACATTTAATTTTTCAATATTCTTTCAATCAAAGATGTATCTTCCTCATCATCAATTTTATCTGAACTTGATGCTAAAGACTCATCAAACACTATATGAATGGATTCTTCTACAACTAAGCTTTTCTTATTAAATACTCTATATGCTTTGCTAGATGTAGAATATCCTAGGAAGATACCTTCATCAGACTTTGCGTCAAACTTCCCAAGATTATCCTTACCATTGTTATGAATAAAACATCTACAACCAAATGCATGAAAATAACTTAATTTGGTTTCCTATTGATCCAAAGTTCATAGGGAGTTTTCTTAAGGATAGGTCTAATTAGGGCTCTATTTAGAATGTAACAAGCTGTGTTTATAGCTTCCGCCCAAAAATATTTTGGAAGTTGGCTTTCACATAGCATGGTACGGGCCATGTCTTCTAAAGTCCTATTCTTCCTTTCTACAACTCCATTTTGTTGTGGTGTTCTAGGTGCAGAGAAGTTATGATGTATGCCTTTTCAAAACAGAATTTTTCAAATAAGTGATTTTCAAATTCAGTTCCATGATCACTTCTAATAGACACTATGGTAGTGTTTTTCTCATTGTGACTTTCTTAAGAATTTCATGAATATTGAGAAAGTCTCATCTTTGTGAGCCAAAAACATTACCCAAGTGAATCTAGAGTAATCATCTACTATCACTAGACCATATTTCTTTCCTCCTAGACTTGTGGTTCTAGTAGGTCCAAAAAGGTCCATGTGTAGTAGCTCTAGTGGCCTAGTAGTTGAAACAACATTCTTAGATTTGAAAGAAGTTCTTGTTTGTTTTCCAAATTGACATGCATCACATATTCGATTATTTTCAAAATTTAGACTAGGAATACCTTTAACTAAATCCATTTTTAATAATTTTGAAATTAGGTGTGTGCTTGCATGACCTAATCTACGATGCCACAGCCAACCAATCTCATTCATTCTAGCATTATCAGCAACTAGCAATGATTACTTGGAGATAAATTACTCAAATCAATTAAGTACACATTGCCATAGCGTTTACCAACAAGAATAATGCTATTATCAATGGGATTAGTAACAGTGCAAACAGAAGCTTCAAAGGAGACTTTGAAACCTTTGTCACACAGTTGGCTAATACTTATTAGATTATGTTTAAGTCCATCAACATATAAAACATTTCAATATGAGTAGATGGAGTAATTTGAATCTTACCAATGCCCATGATATGGCCTTGACCATTATCACCAAAAGTAACTACTCCACCTCTTTTTGATTCAAGGGTGATGAATTGATCTTTGTCACCCGTCATGTGTCTTGAGCACTGTCAAGTACCATTTTCTTTTCAGTCTGATGGCTGCAAGACACTCCTGCAAAATCAAACTTTTAATTTTAGGTACCCAAGCCTTCTTGGGTCCTTCATGGTTAGAAGCATTAAAATTGTTCCTTTGGGAACCCAAATCATCTTTTTTTTTTCTTGTTAATTTGAGATTGCATCATATGATTTATGTCCTTTGTCTCCACAATTTAAAACAAGTTTGTTTTGTTTTTTGTACAAAAATGTTTTTCAATGATTTTTGCTTTTTAAGTTATTATATCCTAATCCAGCTTTATCAAAACAGCCTTTTGATTTTAAAATCATATTAAGTTTGATAGAGCTTAGTGTAAATTTATCAACTATTTTTAATTTATCAACTTCTTTTTAAACTAACATTTTCATTGGAAATTATTCTCTTTCTTTTGACAAACTTTCATTTTCAATTTCAGTTTTTTTCATAAATTAGTTTGTTTTCTTTAATAAGATTTAAATTTTCATTTCTTAAAGAACTTTCTTTTTCAAAACTTTGAAATCATCATTAATTCATAAAAAGCATCATGTAATTCATCAAAAGTGAAGTCATGAGTTTCAGACTTACCTCATCGTTGTCCGCCATGAAGTAATGTTTCACTTCTTTTTGTTCTTCTTCGGAACTTGGATTTTCGAATCGCTCCATGTTGCCAACATTGCCTTCTTTTCTTTTTGGGGCTTTCTTTAGTTGAGGATCAGATTTAAAGTGACCCGGCTTCTTGCATTCAAACAATGAGGGGGTCTTTCTCTTTGCTTCTTCTTGTGGAAATGTCTTCTTCTTTGCATAAATTTCTTAAACTTTCTTGCATCTTCTTCATCACTGCTGCTCTTTTCTTTTCAAAGGGCTTTTTCTTCTTCTTGACCTCTTCCTCTTGATGTTGTTTCATGGTCAACTCATGGGTCATCAACGATCCAAGTAGCTCCTCCAAAGGTAAGGTATTGAGGTCCTTGCTTCTTGGATTGCAGTCACTTTTGCTTCCCATGACCTTGGAAGAGACCTAAGAATTTTATGAACCAATTTAGAGTTAGTATAGGTTTACCAAGACTTTTAAACCATTAACTATGTCAGTAAATCTTGTAAACATGCAGGCAATAGATTCACATGCATCCATTTTAAACAATTCATATTTATGAACTAGCATGTTAATCTTGGATTCCTTGACTTGATTTGTTCCCTCATGGGTAACTTCAAGTCTATCCCAGATTTTTTTAGCAGAAATGCAAATAGATATTCGATTGAATTCATTTGCATCTAATGCACAGTATAAGACATTCATGGCTTTGGCATTGAGTTGTGCCAATTTTCTATCATTTCATCCCATTCCCTTTCGGGTTTAGGAATCTCCATGCCATCTACTAAGTGTGTGGGTGCTTGGTCCATTGACTATAATACTCCATAGATCATAGTCAAGTGCTTGAATGAATATTTCATTCTAGCTTTCCAATAACCATAGTTAGAACCATTAAATAAAGGAGGTCTATTAGTAGATTGACCTTCAGCAATGAAGATCCAGCTTGAGTTGCCATGTGGATCTTTAGCTCTTGATCGTTAGATCAAATCAAATGAGCACTAGCTCTGATACCAATTGTTGGTCCAGATGCAACCCAAGAGGGGGGGTGAATTGGGTTTTAAAAAAAATTTACTCTTTAATAACTATGTGCTTTGAAATAAAAAGATTGAGTGCAAGATAAAACTAAGCAAAATAATGAAATGAAGAGAGAGAGAGACAAAGCACGGCAAACACAAAGATTTTATAGTGGTTCGGTGTACCTACACCTACGTCCACTCCCAAGTACCTCTTGGGTCCACACTATAATCAAACTGATTACAGCCGAGTTGTTTTGCAAGCTCACAACTCAAACTTGTTGTTTTCCCGGGATCACAACGAACCCAGCTGGTTTTATTGGGCTTACCAGCACAAAACCCAACCACAAGCTATCCTTAGCTTGCACAAGGCTAACTGCCTCAACTATTTCAATCCCCAGATTGAATTAGCAAACACAAATGGAAATATAGTTTAGAATACAAAACAGCTCCTTAAATGAGCAAATATGCAAATAAATAAATAAGGATAGGAAAGCCTGATAGAAGCATTTTGAAAGCAAGCTTTTCTTCTTTTCCTCTTCTCCTTTGAAAGATTGAATCAGGGCCTTAGCTCAAATTCTTCACTGAAAGTTGCAGTTGAAAAGTTGAGGATTTGGGGCTTTTGCTTTCTTTTTTCTAACGTTGGAAATCTCCTTGATTTGATCTTGACTTGTAGATTTCTCTTTGAACTCTCTGGGATTGATGGACTTAAGCTCAGAGTTTTTCTTTTTTTGATTTCTCCTTTTTTTATATTTCTGTATTTTTCTCTATATTTTCAAACGGACGGATATCCCCTTTTTATAGTCTTCAATCCAAGGTTAGATGGAAAATATAGCCGTTATGAGATGCTTGGATACTTCTACACAAAAAGAAATAGCCGTTAGAAGTTAGGTAGAAGATATATTACTGTTGGAGCTGATCTGACATCTGAAAAAATCTGTTCCTAACAGGTTGGAGTCGGCTCCAACTTTTCAAGTGTCGGCTCTAGATCGGGTGTCCAAAAATAGCAAACAAAAAGTTGTTGAGGAGTCGGCTCCGAGAAAGTTAAGTGTCGGCACGTCGCTTTCGGGAGTCGGCTCCAGAATCCAAGAGTGTCGGCTCCAGAAATGTCCATAAAAATACGTTCTCCATTCTCAGGTTAGAGTCGGCTCTAGAAATCAGGTGTCGGCTCTCGAACTCTCAGGGTGTCGCTTCCGAATTCTAGGTATCGGCTCCAGAAACTGAAACAGAATACACTTCTCTGTATCTCAGGTTGGAGTCGGCTCCGAAACTCTAGGTGTCGACTCCGGACCGTGCCAAAAATCAGAAATCTTCTGATATGCCTTGGGGTCGGCTTCTGACTATTTGGGTGTCGACTCTAAGTTCTGAACTTTAAAAATTCCTTTAAAATTTGATTCAAAACTTATTCCTTTATTTCTTTTGATTGATTAAACATTTTTAATCCCTGAAACACTTATTAAATCTGTCAGAAACATAGTGAATATACTCATGTCTTTTGTTAATCATCAAAATCAATAATTGGGTCAACACCAGCTATGCTTCCTGAGTTAGGGGTATGAAACTAAGCTATCAGGCTGGTTATTTTTAATATTAATTTTTAGCTCTAGGGACCAAAGACTACGTTGTATAGAGGCAAGATAGAAGATGTATGAGATTGAATTTGGTTTTGATTAGTTTGTATATAAAAAAATGGTTTGAGAATTATATATAAACATATGAAGTATCAGAAGCTTACAACTGTACTCACTATTGGTAATCTGTGTAAATATATATAATATTTTATGTTGAGAATTCAGCCAAAGTTTATTTATATGTTCTGATAATCATCAGGGTTTATGAATGAATCATGTTGCTATTAGATTGAGGTGACATCATTGAAAGATAGATAGAGTAGTCTTGTAAGTATATTAGGCAAATCTTTTTGAGTATATGGCAGCTATCATACTCTAGATTATTGTTTTAGGTTAATAAAGTTAGGAAGTGACACCATCTTTAATGCCATCTACTTCCACCGAAGCCCCGTAAGACCTGCAGCATTCACTTCCATTCCTTAGGCGATACCAGAGGTATCCATCCATCACCTAAAAAAGCAATATTTTAATTAAAAATTAAATTAAATAATAAATCAGATTAATATTTAAATAATATTATGCAGTTTAATTAAATCAATTGATCTAGTCAACCAAGCTAACTGTGATTATATTTCCATCTTGCTATTAGGAATTGCTGCGATTGGTAGTCTTAAATTAATTGAGACTAAAAGACCGGCCATAAAAATAGGCAAAACATGAGATTATCCTAAATCCAAAAACAAGGTGCGTTTCCTGTAGTCCTTATCTGAAAGCGATCTTTCCTGCTTGTTAGAAAGGATAACCATTAATGTCATAAAGGCTGAACTGTACACGTGTTTCCATTAAGAGGATTTTTACCCTTGTCACCGGCCTATTCGAATAAAAAAATTAAAGAAATATTGGGACCGTGTCTCATGGATGGAACTCAGTGTTAACGCTTTTAAAATTTTAAAACGCTCTATCGTTAAAAAAAAAATGTTTGACCGTTTTATTAAAAAAAATTATAAATAAGTTTTAAAGGATACAAATTTTGAGAAAACAACTATAATTCTATATTTTATTTTTTTCTTTAAAGATTGCGTTGAAGATAGCTGATTGCGTCCGTTGAGATTTTGCCGCCAACTGATGAAGGAATATAATTCTAGATTGTACCTTGGAGGAGAGTTATGGTTCTTTTTTTTCGCAGGAGGACCAGTTCTCCTTTAGGCAGTGGTGTAAACTGCCTCTCAGGCCTGATTCTTAACTTATTTTTATTTTGAGATTTTTTTTCTAAATATAATCTGCCTCGCATACACCACAGATTTTTTTAATATACATACATATATATATTTATGTATACTATATATTTCTAGTTGCAAGCATAAAGAAATCAACCTCGATAACAATCTAAAGGAGAACTGTTGCAAATTAATTATAATTTATTTGCATTGCATATTTAATATATATTTAATTTTCTCTTACTTGTAGCAAAATATCTTGTTCTCTTGTTGTGAAAAAAAAGAAAAAAATGTTTGAATTATTCAAACAATTTTGTAACAAAATCATTTTCATTTTTCAGATCATCCTCTCTGAATTTAGCTTGGACCGTATGGCAACCCTTAGGGATGACATCGTTAGTCTTAGATCGAAAAAATTTGATGGATCCCATTTTAGGAGGTGGCAAAGCCAAATGAAGTTTTGTCTAACTACCTTAGGTCTTTGGTCAGTGATTGATAAATCATCTACCAGTTCCTCTAGCACAATATCAACCACTACCCCTGAAGAGGATTATCTATGTAAAGGTAGAATCCTTAGTGCCCTATCCGACTCACTCTATGACATTTACCTATCGGCTAAAAATTCAAAGGAATTATGGGATAACCTTGAGTTTGAATATGGACTTGATGATGCTGGAGTAGAACGATTCAATACCGCATCATTCCTTAGATTCAATATGGTAGATGACATACCTATCAATGATCAAATTCATAAATTCCAAGAATACCTTAGGAAACTTCAGGCCAATGAAGGCAAATTCTCTGAAGGTTTTAAAGTTTCCAGCCTCCTAGATAAAATGCCTCCTTCTTGGAATGGCTTTGTCAAAAGTCAGCTTCAAAAACAAGGAGAGCTAACCTTGGCTCAACTTCTAAACTCAATCAGGATAGAAGACCAACATAGGTCTAAAACCCTTCAAAATAAAACTCAAGTGTCCAAGCCAATCTAACCGAACAACACCAGACCAACAACAATTCTAAACAAAGGTCAAAGCCTAAATTTCGATCGAACCTCCAAAAACAATCAAACCAACCCTACCATCCTAAACCAAACAAGTTCAAACCCAAGGGTGAAACCTTTAAAACCCACCATACTAGACCTAGCCAGCCAACCCAAGGTCCAAGTAAAAGATTCTGTTTCGTGTGTGGGAGGACAAATCATCTTGCGAGAGACTGCTTTTATCGGAAAAGGGAGCCCTTTCACAAACCTTCTGTTTCCTCCGGACCCCAAGCTCACGTAGTTGAAGGTCAAGATGATTCCATCCTTAGGTTAGTAAACTTGAACCCTGAATTAAATCTTACTTATTCCAACCTTGACTGGTGGTTGGATTTAGGAGCTAATTTAATATTTGTGTTGATCGCTCCTGGTTCACTATTTTCAGGACTCAAGTGGAGGAAGTGTGACTCTAGGGAACAACACAGCCGCTAGGGTCGAAGGACAAGGTCGAGTGAACCTAAAATGTCATCAGGAAAAGTTCTCACCTTGATGGATGTGCTTTATGTTCCTGATCTTAGGAAGAACCTTGTCAGTGGATCTCAGCTAGTTCAGAGAGGATACAAAATTGTTCTTGATTGTAATAAAGTTGTAATAACTAAGAATAATGCATTCATAGGAAAATGATATGTAAGTGAAGGCTTATTTAAATTGAATGTAATAAATCCTTTTATTAATAAAGCTGAGAATCAAACCTATCTTGTGAATAAGTCTAATCAAAATCTGTGGCATGCCAGTTGGGTCATGTGCACCTAAGAAAGGTCGAACACATGATGAATTTAAAACTAATTCCTAAATCGAATCTAGATATGCCTAAATGTGAAATATGTGCTGAATCTAAACAACCAAGAAAGCCATTCAAATCAGTGAAAAGAAATTTGTCAATTTTGGAGTTAATACATAGTGATGTTTGTGACTCAACTAAGACTGCAACTCGTGGTGGCAATAGTACTTAGTGACCTTCATAGATGATTTTTCTAGATATTGTTATTGTTATCTAATTAAATCTAAAAATGAAACCTTCAATAAATTTAAAATTTATAAGAGTGAGGTAGAAAATCAACAAGAAAGGAAAATTAAAATTCTTAGATCTGATAGAGGAGGGGAGTATACCTCAAATGAAGTTTTTTAATTCTGTCAAGAACATGGGATAATTCATCAACTGACTGCTCCTTACTCTCCATAGTCCAACGGTGTAGCTGAGCGTAAGAACCGTACACTTATGGATATGATAAATTCTATGCTCATTAGTTCTGGCTTACCTGAGAACTTGTGGGGGGAAGCTCTTCTATCTTCTTGTTTCATCCTAAATAAAATACCTACTAAGGATAGTGGTAAGACTCCCTATGAACTTTGGAAAGGAAGAACACCTAACCTAGACTTTCTCAAAGTGTGGGGTGTCTAGCTAAGGTTAATATTCCTGAACCCAAAAAGAGAAAACTAGGATCCAAAACCTTAGGTGCTGTATTTATAGGCTATGCCCAAAATAGCAATGCCTATAGATTTAGTAATAAAATCAGAGATTAATGACATATCTGATAATACAATCTTAGAAGCTAGAGATGCCTCTTTCTTTGAAAATATAATTCCATTCAAGACTAAAATCTCTAGACCCCTGAAATTTGAAACATCGTCCTCTAAAGCCATAGAACCAGAACTAGAAACTGAACCAGAATTAAGAAGAAGCAAAAGGAAAAGAATTGAAAAAGATTTTGGTGAAGATTTTTTCACATTCTTAATAGAAGGTGATCCTTCCACATACGATGAGGCAATGGCATCATCATAATCATCATATTGGAATGAAGCTATAGATAGTGAAATTAAATCAATCATAGAAAATAAAACTTGGATTTTAACTGATTTACCTTCTGGAAACAAACCTATAGGAACAAAATGGATTTTTAAAAGAAAATTAAGACCAGATGAATCAATAGAAAGATATAAAGCTAGGTTAGTAGTAAAGGGATTTAATCAAAAGAAGGACATAGATTATTTTGATACTTATGTTCCTGTAGCAAGAATAACAACCATGAGAACTTTAATTGCCTTAGCCTCAATTCATAAATTAATAATTCATCAAATGGACGTAAAAACTGCATTTTTAAATGAGAATTGGAAGAGAAATTTACATAAATCAACCTCAAGGATTTGAAGTAAAAGGACAAGAATATAAAGTATATAAATTAATCAAATCTCTTTATGGTTTAAAACAAGCTCCTAGACAGTGGCACATTAAGTTTGATGAAATCATTTTAAAAAATAGCTTTAAAATAATAGAATATGATAAATGTGTATACTATAAAAGACAGGATACTGATTTTATAATACTATGCTTATATGTAGATGATATATTACTCCTAGGAACATCATTAAAATTAATTCAAGAAACTAAAAGCTATTTATCAAATAATTTTGATAAAAAAGACCTAGGAGAAGCCGATGTAATTCTAGGAATGAAACTTAACAAAGTAGATAATGGAATAGCAATAAGTCTGGCACACTCAATAAAGAAAATGCTTCAAAAGTTTGAATATCATGATTTAAATCCTATTTCTACCCCCTTTGATCATAACTCTCATTTAATTAAAAATTTAGGAGAACCTATTAATCAATTAGGATATTCTCAAAGAATAGGATTCCTATTATATATTTCAAAAAGAACTCGTCTAGACATAGCTTATGTAGTAGGCAGATTGAGTAGGTATACTAGCAATCCTAGTGAAGAACATTGGAAAGCCCTAGAAAGAATTTTTAGATATCTTAAGGGAACCATAAATTATTCTCTAGTGTATTCTGGTTATCCTGAAGTGATTGAGGGGTATAGTGATGCTAATTGGGTAACAGATAAATTCGATGTTAAGTCCACCACTGGGTATCTAGGAGCTGCAGTATCTTTGGGCTCATGTAAACAAACTATAATTACTAGAAGTACTCTAGAGTCTGAGCTAACAGCTCTTGACACTATTTGCACTGAAGCACAATGGTTGAAAGACTTAATAAATGATATAGATATTCTTTTAGCAAATATTTCTCAAATATGTTTAAATTGTGATTGTAGAGCTCTGATTGATCTATTAAATCAACAGACAACAAATAAAAAGTTGAATAATTATATCCTGATCAGGTATAAATCTATAAGAAATAAAATGAAAGAATCAATATCACTGCAGTTTGTAAGATTTAAACATAATTTGACAGATCTTTTAACCAAAGGCCTTTCGAAGGCTATGATTTTTGAGACATCGAGGGGGATGGGGCTTAAGCCCATATATTAGTCACTAGAGTGGACCCTTACCATCATGGCAACCCCATGGTTAAGGTTCAAAGGGAAACGATATCTGAGGTGATATATGGAAGCACCGCTTTAGGAGTCTATCTCCATCCCATCCCTATGGTGTGGTGCTTTATTGTGACGGTTAGGTTGAGCATAGCTCTTAATAGATCCAAGGCTGTAAATTTAGCGAGGTCATGTACCCTTGGAGGATCTACCTTATTGAGCATAGCTCTTAATAGATCCAAGGCTGTAAATTCAGCGAGGTATGATTCCGTTGCAGATACCTTACTTGAATGATTTACCTTAGTGAGAGTAGTCGTGAGGCCGACTATGGGACCAATGCGAATCCCTAGTAACTCTCATGAAAATCAAGGCAAGCGCATGGCTAGATAGCGCTAACCCGCATTATTTTATACTAAATGCAAGTTCAAAGGTACATGCACTAAGCACAGTAAATTTTAAAGTTTTGAAATTGCTTATTGAATTTAATTTATTTGGTTATTATTCCTTTGTATTTATTTTTTTGTAGGGGATTATTAACGTTCGACCGTTTGGAAAACCAAATGCCGACGTTTAAAAAAAAACAAACCAGCGCCCGTTTTCCACCATTCCAAATGTTCGGCTTTGAAATCCTAAAATGCCCCACCGTTTAAAAAAAAATGTCTGACCGTTTTGTTAAAAAAAATCTATAAATAGGTTTCAAAGGATGAAAATTTTGGAAGAACAACAACAATTCTATATATTTTTTTTTATTTGAAGATTGCGTTGAAGATCGCTGATCGCATTCGATCGTGCCGTGGTATAAACCGCCTTCCAGACCTGATTCTTAACTTATTTTTATTTTGAGATATTTTTTTCTGAATATAATCTGCCTCGCATCCAGGCCAACACCTACTAACTAATACCTTTTGTTCAATAGGATGATAGAAAATGTATCCAATACCTTTTTGAGAATAACCGATGAACCTACATTTTTCAGCCCTAGTATTTAGTTTATGTACAAATTCTTTTTTAACATAAGCTGGGCAACTCCAAATTTTAAGATGTTTAAGACTTGGCTTCTTGCCATTCCATAATTCATATGGAGTGCTAGGAATTGATTTTGATAGTACTCTATTTATTACATATGCAGCAGTTTATAGGGCATAACCCCGAAGGATATTGGAAGATCCGTGAAGTACATCATGGACCGTACCATGTCAAACAAGGAACATTCCTCCTTTCTGCTACACCATTTAATTATGGTGCATATGGAGGTGTCCATTCAGAGAGAATACCATTATCCTTAAGATGATTAAGAAACTCACTGGATAAGTATTCACCTCCTCGATCAGATCGAAGGATTTTAATACATTTTTCAGTTTGTTTCTCAACCATATTTTGATACTTTTTAAACTTTTCAAAGGCTTCGGATTTATGTTTCATAAGATACACATATCCGAACCTTGATAAATCATCTATAAATGTGATGAAATAAGAGTATCCTTCAATAGCTTGAGTTGACATGGGTCCACATACATCTGAATGTATTAATCCTAATAATTCAGTTACCCTTTCTCCATATCCAGTAAATGAAGACTTGATCATTTTTCCCATGAGGCAAGATTCACAAGTTTTTAATGATTGAAAATCATAAGGTCCAAAGAAATTTTTGTTATATAACTTGTTAATCCTTGACTCACTTATATGACCTAATCGGCAATGCCAAAGGAATGTTTCATTGGTACCATCTCTCTTTCTCCTTTTGTTTTCAACAAGCAACACATTATCATTGAGTGATAGAGTTAAAAGACCATTCATAAATTTTTCCATTCCAAAGAAGTCATTTGAATAAGATATAGAGCATCCATTGCTCTCAACTTTTATTTCATAACATTGTTTTAATAACAATGATACAAAAATAATATTTTTGACTACATTTGCAATAAAATAACAATCTTTTAATTCAAGTATTTTGCCTAACTAGGTTCCAACAGCTTCTGCATGGATGGCCTCTCCACTCGCCCCATAAAGCTTGAAGTCACCTTTCTCCAACCTTCTAATTTTGTGAAGCCCCTTTTGATGCTTTATCAGTACCCTGCTTCAAACTTGCCAGGTACTTCTTATAATTCTTCTTCCAATGTCCTTTTTTACTGCAGAAAAAATAAGATCCATCATCCGAGACTTTCCGTGGAAAGAGTTACCATGCGAAGTTTCTTCGAAGCAGCGACTGGCAACTATGAGATAATGTACACTGGTCACTGGACTCTATCCTTGCGACCGTATCCAAAAAGATTTTCTAACACAAACCATTGGCATTCATCAATTTCTTTTAAGATGCGTTACAAAATTAAATATAGGGACCGTGTATTTCATCAACGGCTTATAATAGCTAATTAGAAGATTTTGAGATCAATGAGGACCCACTGCGTTAAGAAAATTTTATTATCAAGATGAGTTTTTTCACAAACCAACTGACAACTACGAAGCAATGTATGCTGAACTCTATTCTTACGAGTGTATCTAAAAAGATTTTTCAACGCAAACTATTCACTTCTTTTGAGATACGTACGGTACGAAATTAATATACAAATGAACGAGAAAAAACTAGCAACTGAGAACTGTGGGACAGTGTATGTTGAACTCTATCCTTAGAGTGTATCTAAAAAGATTTTTCAACGCAAACTATTCGTCATATCTTTTAAGATGCGTTACGAAATTTAATATAAGGATCCGCGAGGGCCGACCGCTTTAAGAAAGTTTTGTTACCATATCGCGCAACTATGATGCAAGTATATCCTTACGAGTGTATCTAAAAAGATTTTGCAACACAAAACTATTCATTATTTCTTTTAAGATAGATTACGAAATTAAATCGGCATTTATATTCGAACAATCGAGAGAACAGTACTGGATAAACATCCAATGCGAATCTGGACAGCCTATAAAA
This sequence comes from Calamus simplicifolius, assembly GCA_900491605.1. Taxonomy (NCBI): domain Eukaryota; kingdom Viridiplantae; phylum Streptophyta; class Magnoliopsida; order Arecales; family Arecaceae; genus Calamus; species Calamus simplicifolius. The sequence goes on along the minus strand of UESW01004945.1, from coordinate 15,814 downwards.
GCGATGCATGGGATGGGTTTAGCATTCGAAATGGATTGTTCTCTCTTTCTCTCCCTGAAATACAACCCTGACTCCCCTTGATCCCTTCTCTCGGAGAGAGAGGCCATCCCTCTTCCAAGAAGCACTAGAGAGACAGATGAGGAAGCGGAAGTCGAAGGCAAAGCCATCACACATGATGGCCCTTGTTTTTGGTGGTCTCATGTCATCCATACCTAATTGTCTCATAATGGGCGAGTTCTTGGAGCTATCAATGAGGGGGACGAGCTGGTTCCATCTGCCCTAAGACTGCTTTGGGGGCCTCTCTGTCTCGATGCGCACGATGCACGAGCAGCGAAGTCGATCTCGTTGATGTTGGGGATGGATGACTAACAAGTGTATGGACAACCATTTTGTAATTGATTTATTATTTAATAGATACCACGGTTTTAGATAAAAATGTGTCATTGATGAATGATATGTATAAAATTTAAAATATAGATATTTTTAAAAATAGTTACCTTGTGCAAGGAAATAAATTTCGTCTCTGCTTGGTAGCTCTCTGTTTTCCTAAGGTCTAATGGGGGAGGAAGAACAGAGCCATGGTATGGCTTTCTTCTTTTTCCCCCCTCTTTCACCTACTTCAGTGGGAGGAAGGAAGGAGATGAGAAGGGAGCAGGAGAAGAGCAGGAAGAGAGGAGCTGAGCTGATAGAGAGAGAGAGAGAGAGAGAGAGAGAGAGAGAGAGAGATCTGGGGGGAGGGGCATTTGTCTACTCTCTCTCCTTTATGTGAGGGGCACCGAAACGATGGGCTGAATTCGTGGGCTGAAACAGAGGCAAAGATTAAGCTGACTGATTGATGTGCATGGTTGGGCAGAGATTAAGCTGCAGTTCTCTGTGTTTGATACGCTCCCAATATCTTCACATAGTGTTTTGGAGAGTGACTCGGCGACGGAAAAATAAATTCTTCTAATGTATCTATCTCAACAGTAAAAGCATAGCTATTACCTTCGTTTGCGCTGCAAATTACTGTAGATGAGATTACTTTTTTCTTGACATAATGCATGGAGAAAAAAAAGATCTTTAAAGCAGTGCTTTTGTCTTTCTTTTGGGGCAACTTTTTTTCATTTAATTATTGAAAAATCTGAATATAGATCAGAATGTTTCTTTTAAAGCAGTGCACCTGATTTCATTTGTTCCTTGATGGATGATGCATTGACTTAGAATGCGACAATGTGTGGTGAAAGTCGCTTAATTTTGGTCCAAGTTGACCATGGCTTATCTCATATGCACAATTTTGCCATCTTCTCTCAATTTGGAAGGGATCTCTCGTGTAAATATGGGGATTGTTCGATGATGTAATGTTCATCGGCAAATTATTTGAAGTTTGAGTTTTGTGGCAAGGAGTACATATAGAGGCTCATGCATTCTAATTCTTCATCTTGACTGCTTCCTTTGTTTTTTTTATTTGAGTCGTTGCCCATATCGTTATAAAGTCTTGCTTGATAAATTTCTATGCTCTATTTTACCTCTTCTAAGATAAATTTCTAAGATAAGTGGTGGATGCCTGGGCCTGGTCCTTGGTGCAGGCTATCAGCATCATGGAAGAATGCTTCCCACGCAAGGAAAACGGTCCCGGATCCGGTTGTGCTGTAATTCCTTTGGCTTCTTTGACCTCTCCATTTAGAAGGCATCCATCTGATAACTGCTGACACTAGAGATGTTCAATATCATGCAGAATCATAGCTTAAACAACTATGTTTCTACTTTCAGTTTTTACATTATATAAATGCATATGTAAGTTAATACAAATGTATCAGACTACAAATGAATATTCTACCGCTAGGGGTGCAACTTGGGCCGGGTTCAATCTGAACCCGACCTGCCGAACCCGATTTACAACAGTGTTTAAACTCATGTTTGTCCAACCCGAACCCGAAAGACCCAGGTTTAACCCGGCCCAATTTGCAATTGATCCGGGTTTGGGTTGACCGCAACCCAAACCCGAGATAATCCGAACCCGAGGGTTATCCGAATGGGGGGTAGCTTATCGGAACCAGGTTTTTGGAAGCGTTGAGGGCATCGGACGAGATGGCCAATTTAAGGGTGAGGAGGGTAAGGTCGTCGGTCGCAGGTGAGAAAAAGGACAAACATAAAGGCAGATCACTGCACATTTCATTTCACTTTCCACCTCCTCTTTTTTGTATACGACACCCCTTCTCTTCTTTGTTTCAGGTAAGACTTTTTTTTTTAAAATACATTGTTAAAGCCCCGAGTCCAGCTTATGCGTTCAGCAATGGATTTTGTTTTTCCATCTATGGGATCCATAATTCGATGTTTATTTACTTTGAAAAAAATATTTTATTTTTTTTCTCATCAACTCGAATTCCAACCCGAAACTCAACCCGAACCCAATTTTTAAAAATGGGGTTAGGGTTGAGGTTTTACAAATAGGGTTAGGGTTAGGGTTGACATTTTATAAATAGGGTTAGAGTTAGGGTTGAGGAAAACCCGAGTTTCATGAGCCTGAGTTGCACCTCTATCTACCGCAGCTGGTGCTTGAAAAGTCGACATAGCTGATATTCTAATTTTAAAAATTATGTTGCAGGTACCAAAAGTCAACATAGCTGATATTTCAGTTTGGATTATCACTCATAGGTAATTAAGCCAATTATAATAATTTCTTTAAATTATTATTAAAATTATTTCAGTTTTGAAATATTAAAAATATTTATGTATAATATTATTTGAAAAATAGAAAATAAAATTTATGGTACCTTATATATGTAAATGATTATTTGATGTTATTATTTTGAAACTATTAAATATTTGGGACCCTGCAAATGCAAATGATTATTTGATATGGTTATTTGGTACTCTTGCAAATAGTTATTATTTTATACATACAATTGATCATTGATAAGATTATTGAAAATTGCTAATTTTTGAAAAACTATACATGATTTTGTTCATATATCAGGACAATAAATCATGAGTTCAGATAGGTAGTGGATGTATGCAAGATTAAAAAATGGATGGATAAGACCTGAATTTCTATTTGGGATTGAGCAGTTTGTGGATTTTGCAAAAATATATCCGGAATATATGGATGGTGGAAAGATTAAATGTCCTTGTAATCATCGAAAATGTCGGAATAGAAATTATCTAGATGAGGATACAGTTAAGGAACATCTTGGAACTAATGGATTTGTGGCAGATTATTATTGTTGGTATCATTATAGGGAAACTTATGTGCCTCAAGCAATGAAACAAATTTCTTGTCAAGCTGATTCTTTTGTACATTTCGAAGAAAGCAAGACTATCAATGCAATGCAATCTATGGTGTATGATGTTGGTGGTCCTTTTAATCCAATTGAAATGGAAGAGACCCCAAATCCTACAACACAACATATTTTTGATATGCTCAAAGCAGCACAACAAGAGGTGTGGAAGGAAAACCCTTATGGCCATTCTCAGTTATTTGTAGTGGCTAGAATGTTGAATATTAAGGCTGAACACCATATCTCTGAAAGGTGCTATGATGAAATTTGTAAGTTAATGTCGAAATTATTTTAGTCGATAATTTAATGACTACAGCTTCTACAGCACAAAGAAGTTAGTTCGAGGTTTGGGTTTGCCAGTGCAGAAGATTGATTGTTGTGAGCAAAACTGTATGATATATTGGGGCAAAGATAGTCACTTGACTTGTTGCAAAATTTGTTCCTATCCTCGTTTTAAGGGACAAAGCCGTAGATCTTTCAAACATAAAAGACATGTTCCCTATAGCTCCTCATCTATAGAGGTTGTATGCATCTGATGCAACTGCAAAATATATGAGGTGGCATGCTGAGCAATCAAGCGAGGAAGGTCCTGTCATGCACCATTGTTCAAACTCTCCTGCTTAGAAGCATTTTAATCAGATGCATCCATCTTTTGCATATGAAAGTTGAAATGTGAGGTTAGGTTTATGCACTGATGGGTTCCAACCATATGGACAAACATGTCAACAGTATTCATCTTGGTCTGTAATACTAACTCCATACAATTTGCCACCTTGGATGTGCATGAAGGAAGAGTATATGTTTTTGACTGTCATCATTTTTGGGCCGAACAATCCTAAGTCCAAGTTGGATGTTTTTTTGCAACCATTGATTGTTGAGTTGAAAGAATTATGGGATGTTAGTATAGAAACATATGATGTTTCCACGAAGAGGAATTTTCAGTTGCCAGCTGCTTTGATGTGGACAATAAGTGATTTTTCTGCTTATTCAATGTGGTACTGCAGAAAAGCTTTGTAACCGTCGGTAATTAATTATGGGGAATGTAACTCTCGGTATTCATTTTGGGGACACATGGCATCTTGACTCCCGATGCGACGTCTGGTTTCGCGGGTCTTCGCGTTGGGTTCCCAATTTCTTGAAACAGGGATGTCGCGAACCTTCTGCGTTGGATTTTAAGGAGGATGCTGGCAGACCCTCTCCTTCATCCTCGCGTGAGCCTTCAACTGATAAGCTTCTTCCCATGCTAGAGAGAGAGAGAACAAAGCTGAGAGAGAGAGAGAGAGCAGATCAGGAGGGAGAGGAACGATTAAGTTGCTGTGGATCGTAGGAGGCACCGAGGGAGGTCCGGCGGCTTTCGATGGGTTGAAGAGAATGAAAGACTGTAGGATTCATAGAGAAGGAAGGGGAGAAGGAAGAAAGATTTAATCACGCCATTCCCTCAGAGTGCAGAGGAGGCAGCGTAGCGGCCTCTGCCTTTAGCCTGCGTGTATAGTAATACAAAGTGATGGCAGGTGTTACAAATCCTCACAGAAATATTTCTACTAGCAGATTAAGTTCTCAAGTACTAACCTAGAAGTATGCTTTGATTGGTTGGTTACTGGGAAGACGTAGCATCCAAAAACCAATAGCATCCTTCAAGATTTCCATATCACCATTTTCCTCCCTCGCTCGCTGTCTTCTTCTTCTTCTTGCGATCGCCTTGGCCATTGGAGCCCTCGAATCGGAGAGCACTGCCTCTCCCCCTACTCTCCAAGAATATTGGGATGCTGGGTTGAGTCGATTGAGCTGGTCCAATAGATCGAGAGGGTATAGAGGGGTGGAAGATATGTACAGGGGTGAGGAGTGAGCGGGTTGAAGTCAGAGATCGACACCCTCGATCGCAAGCAGATCAATGATGCTCTTGACAAGCACCTGGAGAAGTCATCGCGTCGACTTCGAGGGGGTTGATGAATGGGAGGGAGATGGAGCGGCTCTCCGTGTTGTCCACTGCTGCAGGGAAGCAGTTGGATCACTACCGGAATCAACTTTCTAAGAACAAATGCTCTGATGAAGAATCTGAAATAGACAGTGAAGGGTCAGAAGTTAGTGGTTCGATGGTGAAGACACATCTTGGATTTCATGGTTCTGTAATCTACGAGGGAATGAGTTCTTTTGTGAAGTTGATGACGAATACATACAAGATGACTTCAACCTTTGTGGGTTAAGCAGCCAAGTTCCTTACTATGACTATGCTCTTGATCTGATTTTGGATTGTGAATCCTCTCATGGTATGTACCCAGATGTCCAAATAGCTGTTTTCAGTTTGGGATTTGCGTATTGTGGTAAGTAAGTCAATTATTATAATTTCATAAATTATTTAATTTATAAATAGTTGGATTTATAGTTGCATGCACATATATTTATGAGATAAGGAAAATGGAGTTTTATTTATATTGACTATTTTGAATAGTACCATGAATTTACAAATGTGTATTTGCTATGACTATTGTAGCTGGTAATATTTTGCAAGAAATGGCTTTATATGTATATACAAATATGAAGAATATGATTACTTTGATCTTGCAAAATATGTTGGTACTACTGAGATAATTATATGTGATTGCTAATATTTTGCAAAGTAGCGATTATAAATATGCAAAAATTGAAGGATGTGGTTATTTTGGCTTTGCAAATACATTGATACTGTTAATATATTTTTATGCTATGAATGTACAAACCACTGTATATGTGATATGAGGATGCTTCTGTTTATGTTGATGCATGATGTGTGACATGCAATTATAATGATGACAATGAAATATACTTATATGTGTCGCCATAGTTCTCATGTGATGTGGATTGATGTGTAATGCCAAGTGATACGTGACCCACCTCATAGGAAAGATATGTGGGGACACATCTGTAGGGTGTGTTGTGATTGATTATGATACGGGACCCACCTCCACGGAGAAGATATGTGGAGGACACACATATATAGGGTGTGTTGTGATTGTTTATGTTATATGGCATAACGCTGGTACCAGGATCCTTCCTCTTAGGGGACATTTAAGAGTGATACACCATTTGGGTGTTGTAGGGCCGTGGGACACATAGGAGATCAATGATTATATAAATACATTGGGTTTGTTTACATTGCATTGTTTGACATTTATTATGTAATTAAACTTCCAAATTATTTTGAGCTGATGATATGCATGTTCTGATAGCATGATAAATGTAGTTGAATTGAAAGCTTTTCATAAAAATGTGATTTGAAAATATCTTGAAATGCTAAAATGATATATGACTATTTTTATATTATAATAGGCTTACTTATTGAGTGTGAGCTCATGTAAATCTCACAATATTTTTTAGAGCCTCAGGAGTGAAGAAGGACTATGGGGTTGATGGAGCTTCTAGTTAAATAAATTAGTTCCATTATGTTGTTGTAACCCCGGATATGCTTGTGTGTAGGGCTTGTAGCCCAAACCTTATAGTTATGGTTTGTTTTAAGTTATGGATTTGGATTGAATATTCAAATTATTGCCTTATATTGATTTATGTGCCATAATTCGGGACGCTTTGCATGCCTGGCATGAGGCGGGTTGTCACCCTAGCTCAAATTTTTGGGTCTGGGGCGTGACAGCTTTTATGGTATCAGAGCCTAGGTTATGACCTTAGGGATATATACATGATGACACTTTAGGCAAAATACTAGGATGGCATTGAGACAATTATAACTTTATAGGAATTTCAGGTATTATGCTTTGGAAGCATGAAATTTAAAGTTTATCAAGATATATTAATTGAAATATAAATTTAATAGGAATTAAGAATGAACCATCACATCAGAAGCCAATGTATAATGGGACTCCCAGACTGGTGACCTTGACCAGTGGGGAGGCCATGGGGCATCTAGAGGTTTTAGCTCCATCAAACTTGTTGGAAATGGCTGTAGCAGTTTCAGATATTTAAATAATATGGGAGATAAAACTTTAATTGAATATGCAATAAAAGATAGATGAATATATGCCATAAGAAGGAACAACCATGGGGGATCCTGATGGCCGAGCCAGAAGTCCAGCCACAATATTTCCATGCATGACAGAACTTCAGAAACAGTGAGGGTCCAGTAGGAATCTGGAAGCATGCCTCGCCATAATAGCCTCTCGACGGAGCACCAAGGAATGGATCCCAAGACCGCCCTCACGAGTAGGCAAACAAACAATGTCCCAAGACAACAAATGAAGACCATGGCTCCCCTGCGTAGATGCCTAGAGAAAGTCCCGTATGCATCTCTCAATCCGGCGGAGGCAGGTAGTCGGAATCAAGGTATTGGATAACATATAGAGAGGAAGAGATGTAAGAATAGTGCGGATCAAAGTGACACGCCCCATCATAGAGAGACCCGAAACCTGCCAACTATCCAAGCGAGATGAAATCCGACGATCAAGGTCCCCAAAATCATGCTGTTGGGTTGCCGCCCCATTATAGGAATTCCAAGATAGGTTAGGCGGTCAGAGGAGGTCGAGATCCCAACCAACTAGGAGATGGCAGCACGACAGCGGGGAGAGGTTGAAGGGCTGAAACAAATAATAGATTTCTGCAAGTTGACCTGTTGCCCCGAGGCCAAGCAATAAGACTGAATAATAGCAGAACATGTGGCTGCGTTCTGAACAGTAGCTGGGCTAAGCAGAATACAATCATCAGCAAAGAGAAGATGAGTGAGAGGAGGTCCGTGAGGCCTAGGCATATAAGGCTGCAATCGAGACGCCCCGACCGCCTGATCAAGAGCACGAGACAGATCATCAATGCACAGAATGAACAGGAATGGAGAGAGAGGGCATCCCTGGCGGAGGCCAACAGCAGAGGGAAAGAACTCAGTCGGACTCCCATTAATAATAATAGAAAAAGAGGGCCCTTAGACACATGCCATAACCCATTCAATGAAAAGATCAGCAAATCCGAACTCCCGTAGTGTGTAACAAAGGAAAGTCCAACTCATCCTGTCATAAGCTCTCTCCATGTCTAACTGAACAGCTATGAGAGGCTGACGATGAGTGGCATGCTAGAGGTCATGCATAAACTCTGGGGCAATAAGAGCATTATCAGTGATACTCCGCCCACAGATGAAAGCCCCCTGCTACAGAGAGATCAGAAGGGGAATCACTCCCTGCAACCGAGAAGCTAGGATATGGGCGCAAACTTTATATAGGGTGGTACATAAGCTTATCGGCCTATAATGTTGGGGAAGCAGAGCATTCCTTCTCTTAGGAACAAGGGCAAGAAAAGTCCTCTGCCAGTCTGGAGGAATAGCTCTGGAAGAGAAGACAGACTGAATAGCCAAGATAACATCCTGCCCAACAATATCCTAGTAGTAGCAAAAGAAGAACGGTGGAAATCCATCTGGACCAGGAGCTTTGTCAGGTCCCAGAGCCCAAACCGCAGCACGAAACTCCTCCGCATGGACCTCCTAAATCAATAGACCATTATCATTCTCTAAAACCCTGGCAGCATGAGTAGCAGTGATAATGGGGGAGTCAGAGGCAGAGACCTCCTACCAACGAGACTAAATGAAATGGATAATCTGCTCCCGATAGCCCCATCATCCTCAAGGATATTACCATCCGCATCACTAATCTGCCATATCCTATTGGCAGCACGCCTCACCACAGTGGCCTGGTGAAAGAACCTGGTATTTCGATCTCCTTCCTGGAGCCACTGAACCCGGGACCTCTAACGCCAATAGGTCTCCTGCTGCCGGAGCAAGGAATGATGCAAAGCCAAACTACGCCTGAGAGACTGAAGATCAAGGTCAGTTAGGTGGCCCTCTGCATCCTCCTAAGCCTGAAGAGTAGCAATGTCAGCTTCCACAGCTGGATTTGCAGCATGAGATCCCCCACCTCTCTTCTATGCCATCTTAAGAGTCTGCGCTTAGTGAGATCTAATCGACGAGAGAGCCGATAAGTAGAATTCCCTCGAGTAGGCATTCGCCACACCTGACTTATAAGGGACCAGTCGAAGAATAAAACGTCCAAAACTGCTCAAAATGAAAAGGCCCCTTCCTATGAGATGACAACTCAGTAGAGATAAGGAGGGGACAGTGGTCCGACTCAATCCGAGGGAGATGAGTAGTAGTAGCGCAGGAAAAGGACTGCAGCCAGGATGAGGAAGCCAGAGCCCGATCCAGCCGCTCCCACACACGAGCTGTCCCACTACGGTTATTACACCAAGTAAACTGCGGCCCCAAAAAGCCCAGATCAAAAAGGCCAGCCGAGGATATGAAGGAGCAAAATTCAATGAAGTTCGGAGAATCAACAAATCTTTGCCCCCCACGCTTCTCAGAAGCATCCAAAATACAATTGAAGTCCCCTGCAATGAGAGTGGAGAGGCCCTGGTCTAATAAAGTGAGAATCTCCTACCAGAGTTCGCGGCGCTGGCGAAAGTCAGTATTAGTATAGACACCCAGAAGCAGCCAAGGCGGAGAGATCCCCTCCGATATAACCAGGGCCACCTACTGGTGACTATGGTGAAAGGCATCAACTCGATAGCAGAGTTCCGCCATAGGGCCAAAATACCCCCAGAGAAACCATTAGCTTCCACTGCATAGGAAGACCAACTACGGAAGACTTGCCATTGGACACGCTGAAGGCTAGGTCCTGACAGACGAGTTTTCAACAAAACACATATATCAAAATGATGAATCTGCATAAGCCTACCAAAGGAGGAGCGAAATGATGGTTTCAACGCTCCTCGAACATTCCAAATGAGAATCTTCATAAGGGAAGAAGTGAGGATGGCTTAGGCCCTACCCTGGGCTACCATCATAATCCTATCTGAATGGTCTTCCGAATCAGGACACTGCATCCGGAGTCCCTGATCAGGAAACTGACATACTACCTGATCAAGGGGAACTGTCTGCTGAACTGACTCCATTGGAACAGCATCATTCAGAACCACAGAGTGAGATCCTTCTTCCCTAGAGATAGAAGGGGAAGCAGCTATGGTATCTTTACCTTGGGGGGGGGGGGGGGGGTCCAGATACTATAGGAGGAACAACTTTCACTGAAGGGCCTCTGCCTAGAGTAGACACTCGGCCCTTCCCTTTCGAACTCTTAGGTAACAACCTGGGCCCACTAACTGTTGACCCAATTGAGGATTTTGATGATTAACAAAACTATTTGAGTATAACATTTGATGTTACTAATGATTTTGATTAAGTCTTTCAGTTTATAAGTCTAATTCATGATCAAAATCAAGAAGGAAAATCAAGTTCTGGTTTGAATCTAATGTCAAGGTAAGACTGCAGACATTAGAGTCGACACATGGAATCGCAGAGCCGACTCCGGAAAATGGCACGGACTTAGAGTCGACTCCGGGACTGTGAGAGCCGACTCTATCAGAAACAACAGAACGTTGGATTTTCAGGCCACGACTTAGAGTCGACTCCCGGACTGTTAGAGTCGACTCCAGAAGAATTTTGTGTCGACCCCAGAAAAGTCAGAGACGACTCCAGATCGAGCGGATTAAATTATTTCGAGTTAGAGCCGACTCCAGAAAAGCCAGAGCCGACTCCAGAATGTCAGACACGGCTCCAGAACTGTCAGAACGACTCTAAACTTTAACTTTATCAATTTTAATCCCAACGGCTATTGTTATTTATGGATCTAATCCTTTTTCACTTGCTTCTAACGGATAGTTTTGCACTATTTGTGGATTAATCGAATCTATAAGAAGAGGGGTGATTGCATCCCAAAAAGAAGAGAGAAAAATCAAGAAAGAGGCAAAAAGAAAAGAATAGAGAAAATCCTTGAGATCCATCAGAAAAGAAAAGAGGGAAAACCTGTAAGGAAAGATCATACTCATTCCCCAAGAGAAGAGAGATTCCAAGCCTTTGCTGTTCTACTTAGAAGAAATCTCAAAGAAGGGAGAAGCCCTAGTTTTTCAATCTTCTGAACCTCAAGAGCATATCCAAAGGAAGATCCATTCAAAGGAAGAGAAGGAAGAAGCCACCAAGATCTTCGAATCAGGCTTTGGTTCCTAATCTCTATTTATTGTTTCATTATTGTATATTTGCTCATTGAAGGAGCAGTTTGCTTTTGTAAACTCATTATACTGTTTGCTGGGTCAATCTGGTGATTGATTCAGTTGAGGCAGTTAGCCTTGTGCAAGCATTTGCTTGTGGTTTTAGGTTTTGTGCTGGTGAGCCTTGAAAACCAGCTGGGTTCGTTGTGCGCCCGGGAAAACAACAAGTTTGAGTTGTGAGCTTGCAAAACAACTCTGCTGTAATCAGTTTGATTATAGTGTGGACCCAAGAGGTACTTGGGAGTGGACGTAGGTGTAGGTACACCGAACCACTATAAAATCTATTGTGTTTGCCGTGATTGTCTCTTTATCTTCAACTCTTCATTTATAGTTGCTTAGTTTTAAATCTGTGAATCTAAGTTTTTATTTCCGCTTGGGGGTTATCTATTCAAAAGAGTTTAATTTTTGAAAAACCCAATTCACCCCTCCTCTTGGGTTGCTATCTGGACCAACACTAACCTCACCGGCCCAGGCCTGTTTCAGGGAAGCTGGATTGGCATCCACCCAGCCCTTCGAACATCTGGCCCATCGGTCCGATCCAATAAGGCTAAAGGATTAGTGGCCACTTTCCCATTCACAGCTGATAACTAGGTTCAGCATTTGAATCAGTATTCTGAGTCCCAGAGGGAACCTCTACCTGAACATCAGAAATCTGGGCCTTGAAATGGAAGACAGATTCTGAGGATAGCTGCTTATCATTCAGCATAATTGGGAGATTGTTCTTCCTCCTGCCCTTAGAGGCCTTCTGAATTTTGGAGTGAGTTACAGAAGTCAGAGAGACCTCAGAAGAACCCATGGGAGAAGAGTTGGTAATTGTTTCAGAATCAACAATAACCGGCATGGTGGACGTCACCCGGCACATTCCCTTCTCCCCCTGGTGTGCTGTATTGATGATAACCACACTGGGAAGGGATGGTGACGACATAGCTCTCCTACGAGAGACCTTGCCCGGATTCAGCCATCCCTCCAGCTCATCTTGAGACGCCAATTTAGCCTTGCCAGAAGACTCCCCAACTATGGCCTTCCCGAGTCATCCCTGGCATTAAGCCGAACAGGGGGAGGCTTCCGATGACGGAGGGCAGCCATCCACGGGCCAAACAGGGGAGCTGCGCAGAGGACTATGGAACCGTTGAAGATGAACATGGTCCGTTCATATGAAGAGAACCACAATGCGAGCATATGCAGTCTACGTGCTCATACGCAAATTGCTGCCAGAAAGGGGATCCATGAGCTCTGATTCTTGCCCCGGCCGGAGAGGCTTGCTCAAATCTACCCTGACACTGGCACGAGCAAAGCTTCCCCTCCGCCGCTCCTTCGTGAAAGCATCTGCCTCCACAAAATGACCGGCCACCGAAAGGATGCTTTGGAGAGTCTCGTCATTCCAATATTCTACCGGAAGGTTGGGAAGGCGAATCCATAACAGAGCAGAGCAAACTGCATTGTCCGCAGGGATGAAATCAGGTCACCATGCCTCCATCGCAAGCGGTTGATTATTCATAACCCAGAGTTGCATCAAAGTAGCATTCCTGGCAGCTGGGAGCTCAAACTTCAGCATAATAGTTCGGTGAGCCAAAGGGATGGTATCAATCTAGCCAGCAAGTCCTGCCCAACGAAATTCCCTAATCAAAGCTTCCGGGGAACCCATCTTGACAGAGACCTCACAATCAATCCTGAAACATTCCAATCCTCCATCCCCGGTCAATCGCCGCCATGGGTAGCTGGATAATCTCTGGATACTGGAGTTCCAGCCCCGCGATTTCAACAGGGGACGGCAGCGGAGTGGACCATGCGAACAAACTCCCTCTCTTGCCTCGCGGTGGCACTCCGTGAATAGAAGGAGCATCAGCACCGGGAGGCAGAATAGGACTGCCGTCAGCCATCACCAGCAGGGCGACAGACACCTGCACCACCGAACTCACCAAAGATCGGGATCAAGAAGGTTCGTATCACTAATCTTAAAGCAGCCAAGTTCTTGAAGAAAGGTGCTTTAAGAATCGGGCGCGTCAAAATTCCTGTAGCAGCTTAGCCACAGCAAGAGGAAGACGCCATAGCTATAGCACCAGATTCGCCACAGCTATCGCCACGGAAGCACCGCAGCTACACGGAAGTCGTCACGGAATTCGCCATAGAATCGCCACGGAAGTAACTAATTTGCAAAGGGAACATTTGTACATGTATTGTATTTTTAACAAAATTATTAGAACTTACAAATATTGTTCCCAAAGATAAGTTTTTGATACTAATATATTCTATATGTAATAATCGGAATTCTTTTTGTGATTTTTTTTTCTAACAAAAAGACATCTTATCTTTCTTTAAATTGGAATATTTTTTTTTTAAAAAAGCAATAATAATTAGATGTAAAAATAGATTTTATTGATAGAAAAAAAGAATTTTATACATATTTATTATACTATGCTTTTGTACTTTTACTTATCAAGATTGTCAGTAAGTTTTACTCGAAGAGTTGAGATTGAGTGAAGCAACTGTTTATTACTTGATGATCTACCCAAAGTACTTATGAGAATGGATTTATCTAATATAAATAATAAGCAAAAAACATCCAGTTACTTTCTCTATTCATATAATTTATTAAATCTATAAGATTTGCTCGCACGCTCTTTCTCAATGTTTTTAAAATTGGACGGAATTGATTGGTAGAACTAGCTAGTTAGACCGTCAACCAATTTAGCATTTGATCCAAATAAATTTCAAAAACTAGATTTATATTAAAAAAATAAATATTGCTTTTTTTAAAGAACCATTTCAAACAGTTGTTGAATTATTGGCTAGTTTGAATTACGCTAGGTTAGAGGGAAATAATCAATTCTTAAAAGCATATTCTAACTGGTTCGAGGCTTTGACTTCAAGTGACTTTTCTCACCATCCCACCTTCATCAAAGGTTGATTTGCTGCTCTTTAATCTCCATTGATTTCATCCCAACTTCAAAAAATTCTCATATTTTAGATAAATCTGATCAATTCCACTCCATGTTTTAGCGCTTGTTTGATGTTTTGGGCAGAGGGAGAGGATTGAGAGAAATCTATTTAGACTTATCACCAAGTGATTTAATTCTACTATTCTTTTTTGCATTTCATTTTTTTCTCATTTATATTTTGGGCAGAGGGAGAGGATTGAGAGAAATCTATTTTGATTCTTTATTTTTGGTGAATATCTCATTTAGGTTTAGGGGAGATCCAGGATGTTTGAGTCAAGGTATGCAAGAACTTGTTGAATTTTTTTGGTTTCAGTTTGTCTTAATTTATTATTAATTAGGGTTTCTGTATTTTGGTGGGAACGGGTGTAGGTGAAGGGGAGACTTGATTTGAATTTTGAAAGGGTGTGAAATTTTATTTCAGATCTTTTTCTTAATAGCTTGTCAAAGGTAGCTGGATAAGTTTGTGGTTGTCTTATTCTTAATAATGCAATTGCTCATCATATTATGCAGTCTCTAGCTATTCCTTGAAGTTTAGGGGTTTTGCTCGGTTATTTTTAGGCTGTGTTTGAAATATGGGTATTCCCAAAAGCTGTAACTATATGGGATAACTCTGAAAAAAGTTAACCAGAGGGGATAACCCATATTTAATCATGAATTATTTCCTGAACTTGTTCCCTAGGGAACCCAGGAATAACTAGAGTCATCCCTTGATGGCAAAGTTGTTATTTAAAAAAGATGGTTATTTCCTCAGCTATCCTCTAGATAAATGTTATCTTGTATACCTATCCAGGAATAACTTTTGGGAACCAAACACTACCTTAGAGATTAGATGCTTGTTCCTTTGTTCTTTTGTACCATGCTTGCTAACTAGTCCAACTGTTGTCATTATATATGAAGGATTTTAGTTACATTTTTTGGCTAGAATCTCCATGTATCTAAAGAGGATCCAAAGTTCTCAAGGCTAATTGATTAAAAACCCTCTCAAGGAGCTTATATAATGGCAAATCCTTTTGTAGAATGAGTTGAATGTAAGGAAGTCGTTGGTTTCCGGCAACAATTCATTGGATTATTGCCCCCAGGAGGAGAGATGCTCAAGATGTGTGGATGGATTATTCCATATAGGTTGAGGAATGTAGAAGCATCTAACAAAGGAAAATGTTAGAAGGTTCTGTGATAATGGTTTGGATGGTGAACCTTGTTAAGTGATGCCATGGCATCGACCATGGTATGCCAGATAGCTTTATCATCTTTTGCTTTTTCTTTCTCCCTTTTCTTTTAAGGGAAGAGAAGATGTGCTTGCTGGAATTACAAGGCTAGTTTTGGATTGTGAATGCTAAATCATACATGGGTTTAGGTCTAATTTAATTCTTCATAACTGAAGTGTTGAAGTTTGATGACTTGAAAAATGTGAAGTTATTTTTCTTCTCATGGAGGGAATATTATTATGAAAATGATGCTGGATAATATATGAGTTTCAAAGGAATATTTGCTAAAAATTTATTAGATGCTAGTATCATAATACACTAGTAATGATGAAAATAATTTGTTTAATTA